>CAWUFW010017704.1:0-251049 GCA_963921515.1 Calotriton arnoldi | reverse complement strand
ATTCGGGCCGGAAAAAGCACCGACCGACTCGGATCCGGAAATAATTCCGACCGACACGTACCTGTGGTGCCCGACACGCCAAGTACGATGCAAGGCGTGAAAAATCCGACCGACACGTACCGAACCCAAGTCGACTGACCGAGCCGCACGGAAAACAGCAATCCGGCCGGAAAAAACGCGAATCCAACCGACCGACACGCACCCGGAACAAATCCGACCGAAACGTACACGCGAACTCCAAACCGCAAAGTACGATGCAAGGCGCGAAAACCACGAGCGAGTCGGACGGAGGACAAGCCGCACGACCGACACGCATACAAAACCGAGCCGAAGCAACACAAAACACCGCGACCGACGCGTACGCAACATAGAAAACTGCACAAACACAGCGTGAACGAAACGGAGAAGACCGTACGAGACAAATGCAGGGTCCGACTCGGTCACAAGAACGTTTCCAACATACACAGACAGTACAAAGGAAAAATCACCCAAAAAAAGGCCAAACAAGCAATTACCAAGCCAATATATACTGGGGGGGGTGGGGACAGAGATCAAAGACACACCCACAACTCCACCCATATAAAGGACACAAATCACAACCATGAGCCTTTGCAAATGCCATTCCACTGCGAGCACCCAAGAGAAAGCAACCACACACCCACAGCTCATCCCTCACACAAGCCACACACCATCAGCACACCAACAAATACCTACCTCACATACACCCAGCAAAACACACACTCACACACCCTCACCTGCACACCAACACACACATCACTCACCATCACCACCCATCACCATGCCCCGCAAGAAGAATCCCAAGTTCCTAGATTGTGAATTGGAAGTCATGGTAGACGAGATCCTCAGGGTAGAGCCTCAGCTGTTTGGCACACTGGTCCAACAGACCCCCATCTCCCAGAAAACCAAGATGTGGGAGAGGATCATCAACAGGGTGAACGCACAATCACCATGTCGGCGCACAAAGAGCGACATCCAGAACAGGTGGTATGACGTGCGCAGGAGGGTACGGGACCTGCTGAAGAAAGACTACATCAACAGCCAATACACCGGCAGTGGCTCTCCTGCCAAGCCAATATACCTCAGGCCCTGGGAGGAGAAGGTGCGGGCCATCCTTCCGCCAGTGAGCGTATATGGACTAGAGGACATCCCAGAGCCTGGTGAGTACACAACAAATGTACACAATATACTGCCACAAAACACACACATCACTGTCAAGGGGAGAGTCAAACCATGCACTCATAGCAATTACACAGCAACCAGAACAGAATCATCCCAAAATGTGTATGTCAGTCAGATAAACACAACACATGCCATCAAAAAAGTCACATCCAACTGTGCCAACACATGTACAAACACAACTACAACTACAGCTAGGCAGTGGCACAAATAGAACTAACAAACACATCCAGACATGTAGCCACCACAACAACACCAACACACAGTGAAGACCACTCAAAGGAAGGAATTCTGTGTATGCTGGCCAAGTCAGTGTAGCCAATAGCATCATGGGAGTCGCAGTCACACATATTGCCCCCCCACAACTGTCCCATCAACACCACCATGAACCATGCGCACATCACAGGGAGTGGAGAAGGACTCACAAGATGGCTGACACTGGCAACTGCTGTGGTGAGCACAAGGCCCTGCTGGCAACTGTGCACCAACAAACAGCAGGACACCACTGACTGACATCCTGAGAGATAACTTCCACTCCCTGCAATGCAAGCACGTTCCATGGTGGGATATCTGGCAGCACTGACCATAGTCACAAGCACCTCCCCTCACACCCCCCCCCAACACAAACTCCACAGTACCCACCTGGTAGAATGCAATGCACCCCATCCTAACACAAGATCCCACAAAGAACCACCACCCTGGGTTATGTTGTGTGAAGCACAGGGCCACTCTTGGGACTTCTAGCCAAACAACTGCCAGGACAACACTCCCAGCCATCCTGTCAGCACAGCCAGCCCACCCCACAGGGAAGCAGAGTCAAAAGGAAGGAAGCATGGGCATGCTGGGAAGGGGGGAGGAGGCAATAGCATGATGGGAGTCGTAGTCACAGCTCTACAACCCCCACCACATGGCCCAGCAAGCTCACACTCATGCACGCACATCCCACAGAGAGTGGAAAGGGCCATCAAAGATGTCTGACACTGTTGCTGTGTCGTGGGGAGCACAAGGGCATGCTGGGTACTGCACACCAACCAACAGCAGGACACCACTGTCAGCCATCTTGCCATTGCTCTCACACCCACACACACTGAACTCCCCACAAAAGCAAGTAAGTATGGGAATGCTGGGAAGTGGGGTGGAGGCAATAGCATGATGGGAGTCGTAGTCACAGACATAGCTCACCCCCACAACTGTCCCATCAACACCACCCTGAACCATGCTCACATCACAGGGAGTGGAGAAGGAATCACAAGATGGCTGACACTGGCTACTGCTGTGGGGAGCACAAGGCCCTGCTGCCAACTGTGCACCAACAAACAGCAGGACACCACTGACTGACATCCTGAGAGACAACTTCCACTCCCTGCAATGCAAGCACGTTCCATGGTGGGATATCTGGCTAGCTGGGTGGGAAGGAGGACTTGCAGCACTGACCATAGACACAAGCACCTCCCCTCACACACACCCCAACACAAACTCCACAGAACCCACCTAGTAGAATGCAATGCCCCCCATCCTAACACAAGATCCCACAAAGAACCACCACCATGGGTTATGTTGTGTGAAACACAGGGCCACTCTTGGGACTGTTAGCCAAACAACTGCCAGGACAACACTCCCAGCCATCCTGTCAGCACAGCCAGCCCACCCCACAGGGAAGCAGAGTCAAAAGGAAGGAAGCATGGGCATGCTGGGAAGGGGGGTGGAGGCAATAGCATGATGGGAGTCGTAGCCACTGATATTGGTCACCCCCACAACTGTCCCATCAACACCACCCTGAACCATGCTCACATCACAGGGAGTGGAGGACTCACAAGATGGCTGACACTGGCTACTGCTGTGGGGAGCACAAGGCCCTGCTGCCAACTGTGCACCAACAAACAGCAGGACACCACTGACTGACATCCTGAGAGACAACTTCCACTCCCTGCAACGCAAGCACGTTCCATGGTGGGATAACTGACTGGCTGGGTGGGTGGGAAGGAGGGCCGGCTGTCAACCAAACACAACCAATGCAGACCATGTTCACACCCCAAAAAATACATAGAAATGCCCAAATAATGCAGGACAATGTGCCACACCAATATCAACCCCTGACTGTGACGACTTAGGACAATGCAATGTACAGGCCCGCACCCAGAGGCACAGTCACAACTGTCATGTGTGTCAACCATTGATGCCTGCAGAAACATAACATACATTGTTTGTGTCTCCCAAAAACAGGTGATGATGGGGACACAGCAGCAGACGCTGAGGAGTCCCAGTCCCAGGCTCAAGAGGATGCGGAGCTCACTGGCGTCGTACAGCCTCTGTCCTCCTCGGACGATGAAGACCAACCTGGCACATCCGGTGCAAGTCAACATGCAGCACCAGCAGGACCACCAGCTGCAGCACCAGCAGGACCACCAGCTGCACCCCTGCACCCACCCCTCCAACGACTGTCACCACAAATACCATCCCTGCCGACATGGACAGAACAAGGAGCAACACCAGCACAGGGACCCTGGACCAACCTGGGGCCATGGACACCACCACCACCACCAACCCCCAAGGTGGACCAGGGTTATCTGTGCGTGCCACTGCACACACTGCACATGTCAGCAGGGGTGGTGGGAGGGGTGGGAGACAGAGGTCGCTGCTTGCAGACGTTGCTGGTGTGCATGATGACCCACAACTGGTACGCATAGCTGAGGCGTACCAGTCCAGCACCGGAGACCTCAGCCAGGTAGTGGGGCTCCTCAGAGACATGAAACAGCAGCAGGCTGCCCATCATGCCCGCTTGGACTCCCACATGTCCCACGTGGAGTCACACATGTCCCGCGTGGACTCACACATGTCCCGCGTGGAGTCCAAGTGGGATGCACTGCATGAGATGACGGCGGTGCACAGGGACATTTTACAATGCCTCCGCCAGATGAACAGCAACCAGTCCACACCTCCCTGTGTGCCAACAACATCTGGTGCCGAACAAACTGCAACTGCCACAGGGAGGGAGGATGACTCTGGCGGAGAGTCCCCTGCACCGCAGCAGCCTGTACTTGAGGGGCCCCCCCAAGAAGAGGGGTCGTCCGAGGAGGGAAAAGTGAGAGGCCGATGGCCAAGCGCAACTCCCAGGAAGCCTGAACCTGTTCTGGATGTTCGCCTTTGTGCACAGACTGTTCACCCTGTTGACGGCAACACTACTCCCACACATTGCATGGGGAGTACAAGTTGGACCAATGTGTCAGACAACTGTGGCCCCGATACTGGGGATCCTGTCTACCAGGACTTTCAATTCATATAGGAACTTCGGATTGCAAGATTTATGTACAGCACTACCCATCCTATGCACTATTAACACAAATGTATCACAATAAACACACTAATACACCATACTTGCCTCTGTCGTGATTCCAACGTGGGTGCTGTTATGGGGATGATGAACTGCAAAATTACACTGTGTATGCGAACTGCAACAGCAAGGACAACACAGGCATGTGAGTAAAGGCAACGTGACACATATGAAGGAGACACACCACCAGGGCTACACAACACATACACACCTAGGCCATCTGACTCATTGCCTACACTGATGTTGCCAGGGAAGACGGTGCAATGCACAGACACCACACCCATTCCCAGTTGTAGTCAAGTAGCCCACAGGTGCAGTAAGCAAATGGCACTCAAATGTGTGACCACAGACAACGCACATCACAAAGTGAAGCACAGGTTTATTACACAGTTGCAACATGTCGTAACCACTACAGATGCAAGGTAATCCCACCTGGCAGCGGGCACACAGTCAACAACTGTAGACGGAGGAAGTCCATGGGTGTGGTGCACATCACCTGTAGGGACACAACAGCTACCAGCCTGGAAGTGCAATCACGTCGTCGGTGGACACAGTTGACCAAACGAATCTGAAAGTACCCTGTGAAGGACAGAAATGACACACAGTCAAAAGCAATGGAGTACAGGACAGAACAGCAAAACTCATGCACAATACATGTTACAAGATACCCACCCAGAACCAAGTTAGCATGTCAACACTGTTGGGGAGTACAGCCCACCTGTTAGCACACATCGCAACACACATCCAGTCAAGTAGCCCATGGACACACTCCAACAGCACCAGAGCACCACCCACACATCATGCCAACTCACATCATTGACATGACACCTCAGGATACTCACATTCAGCTAAAGAAGTTGGTGATGAGCTGTGTGCGGACATCACCATCATCATCATCATCATCATCGTCACTGGCATCGTGGTCCAGGCCAGGATCCTCCACAGGTGGCGTATGTTGGTCATTGTCATCCTGGATGAGAGGCAACTCCTTCCGCACTGCCAGGTTGTGGAGCATGCAGCAGACGATGATAATCTTGCACACTTTCACAGGGGCATATGGGAGGGACCCTCCGGTCTTGTCCAGGCAGCGGAAGCGGCTCTTCAGGAGACCAAATGTCCGCTCAATCACTCTCCTGGTCCGACCATGTGCCTCATTGTAGCGCATCTGGGCTGGTGTCACAGGGTTCCTGAGGGGTGTCAGCAACCACGGCATGTTGGGGTATCCCGAGTCACCTACGGACAGACAAGTGCACATTAGCTGACTTGGAAAAGTGGGCGGAATACTACAGATCAGATCACACACAATGGCACAAAGTCAGTACACACCGACAAGCCAGGCACGCTGGTTCTGCATCTGTGCCATCATCCTGGGGATGCGACTACTCCTCATCACAAAGGCATCGTGTGCTGAACCAGGGAAACGGGCACACACGTGTGTGATGGTCATGTCTGCAAGACACACCACCAGTGCATTGACCGAGTGGTAGTGCTTGCGGTTCCTGTAGGCCTGCTCCTGGGCCTGTGGTGGTACCAAAGCCACATGTGTCCCATCAATGGAGCCAATGACATGCGGCATCCTCCCCAGGGCATAAAAGTCACTCTTCACGTCAGTGAGTCGTCGCAGTCTAGGGAAATAGATGTACCGGTTCAGGAAGAGCAACATTGCCGCCAAAACATCACGGAGCACACGGCTCAACATGGTCTGTGACATCCCACCAGCAGTCGCCACAGTATGTTGGAAGGTACCGGTGGCAAAGAAGTGTAGGGCTGCCATCACCTTCACCTTGGGGGTCAGCGCTGTAGGATACGGCCGGCCAGGCTGCAAATGTGGGGACAACTGCACTGCCAAATCCTCAATCAGCTGCCTGGTGAAGCGGTACCGTCGGATGCTGTCCCGTTCCACCATCGTTGCCAGGTCTGGGAATGGTCGATGGACAGCAGGAGCCCTGCAGTGCAGAGGAGAAGTAAGCAAGATTGTCAGTCACCCCACATATGCGGCATTGAACACACTCAAGATCCCAACATACATCATTATGAGGCACAACTACATGAAGTGTGCAGTTCCGGAAGGACATGTATGGTACATACATGGCCAACATCTGTCAACACGGTCCAACAGGTGGCATCAATTAGTCCCAGGTTGGCCCATTGGATATCATGAGGCCATGTCACAGTTCCCATCTCCTGCTGCCGTGTCACAATAACCCCCCACAGTGACATGTGAGGACAGATGTGCCCCAGGCACCACAGCTCAACGACAGGTACATTCCCAGGGACCCTGTATTGCCACATGGACACTGGCATTACATGGAGTATCATGTATACACCACAGCAAAACAACCATGACCCCCACAGGTAGTGGCCCCACTTGCCACGGCAGGACAGACATGGACGTCTGTGACACACACACGCACAACATCAAAGTCCATGCACACACAACCTGGATGTGGAGACTGTCTCCCATTGTGCACATGAAATCAGAGACATTGTAAACACTACATGCACAAAGACTGTGGAGGACCATGACTATTGTGCCACTGGGACACCCTGGCTCAAACATACCGTCCCACATGGGACTCACGGGGTATGTGACATGACATATACATACACCACCGTGAAATGTGACCATGGCACATGCACAGATATGAACAGTTGCACATCACAGTGGTCATGTACACGTAACACCCAGGATCCTGTCCCCATGAACACGTGCACAGCCTGGGGGTGGCTGCCCACAGGTGACACCCACAGGACAACATGTACACCAACATACACACAATAGGAAATGCAGCCTTACATGCCTTATGATAAAGTTTGGACAGGCTGCCATGATGTAGGTGTGCCCCTCACTCCCTGGGAGCTATCTGTGGCTGGCATATGTCCATCTGAGACAGGCATGCTGACATATGCCAGTCACATGTACAGTGATGCGTTGTACTGCAATGGACCGATCGGTGCCCCCGGCCGGCCCATTGCATCCAATGTGTGCGGGTACGCGTTGTACCCCTGTACGCGTTGTACTGCAATGGACCGATCGGTGCCTCCGGCCGGCCCATTGCATCCAATGTTTGCAGGTACGCGTTGTACCCCTGTACGCGTTGTACCCCTGTACGCGTTGTACTGCAATGGACCGATCGGTGCCTCCGGCCGGCCCATTGCATCCAATGTGTGCGGGTACGCGTTGTACCCCTGTACGCGTTGTACCCCTGAACGCGTTGTACTGCAATGGACCGATCGGCGCCCCGGCCGGCCCATTGCATCCAATGTGTGCGAGTACGCGTTGTACCCCTATGCAGCGTTGTACCCCTGTACGCGTTGTACTGCAATGGACCGATCGGTGCCTCCGGCCGGCCCATTGCATCCAATGTGTCGAGTGCGCGTTGTACCCCTATACGGCGTTGTACCCCTGTACGCGTTGTACCCCTGTACGCGTTGTACTGCAATGGACCGATCGGTGCCCCCGACCGGCCCATTGCATTCAATGTGTCGGGTACGCGTTATACCCCTATGCGCGTTGTACCCCTGTACGCGTTGTACTGCAATGGACCGATCGGTGCCCCCGGCCGGCCCATTGCATTCAATGTGTGCGGGTACGCGTTGTACCCCTGTACGCGTTGTACTGCAATGGACCGATCGGTGCCTCCGGCCGGCCCATTGCATTCAATGTGTGCGGGTACGCGTTGTACCCCTGTACGCGTTGAACTGCAATGGACCGATCGGTGCCCCGGCCGGCCCATTGCATTCAATGTGTGCGGGTACGCGTTGTACCCTGTACGCGTTGAACTGCAATGGACCGATCGGTGCCCCCGGCCGGCCCATTGCATTCAATGTGTGCGGGTACGCGTTGTACCCCTGTACGCGTTGTACTGCAATGGACCGATCGGTGCCTCCGGCCGGCCCATTGCATTCAATGTGTGCGGGTACGCGTTGTACCCCTGTACGCGTTGAACTGCAATGGACCGATCGGTGCCCCCGGCCGGCCCATTGCATTCAATGTGTGCGGTGCACGCGTTGTACCCCTGTACGCGTTGTACCGCAATGGACCGATCGCTGCGCACCCATTGACAATGGGCTTGCCTGGCAACGGACGCGTTTTCGAATTTCGAACGAGTCGGTTGCTGGAAAATCAGTTGGTCACCCACAACAATGTTGCAAAATCATGTATGTCATGAAGTTGAAGATTTGAAGGATGCTGTGGGCGTGTTTTGGTGCTGCTATTCCATGGATTGGCCAGATTCAGAAGATGCAAACGACTTGGACCTATCACTTTGGACACAAGGGACAGTATCTGCCTCTCCAGCACATATATATTGCTGGCTGTCCCCCTGAGAGCTCACTTGCCTGCACTACATGCTCCAGGACGACATCTGCCACTGCACTGCTGCTGTCTCTGCCCCTCTGGACCCTGCAATGGCACGTACTGTGGAGAGAGCCCCAGCCTTCAGCCTTGAAGAGAACCAGGCCCTGCTGGACAGCCTACTTCCACAGTACAGCAAGCTGTATGGGACACCAGGGGAGCAGGTGAGTGTTCTGTGCACTGCCTTTCTGAATGTGCATTTTGTCTGACTAGCAAGGCTGGAAGTCTGCACGCCACTGGCTAGCAGGCTCACTGAGTAGTTGTCACCCCCCATAGTGTGTAGTGACATGCACTGGACAGGTATGGTGCAGTGACAGTGCATTTGAACAAGGTTTTACTTCCCATGCAATGATACCATGTAGTGACGTCTGGCAAACTGTCCATGGTCAGCTTTGCACTGCCTGTGTACATCATGTGCCCCTGTGATTGAGACATGTATATACAACTGTGTCATGCACGGATATGTTGCATGTGTAGTAATGGCCTTTTCACTTTGTCATCCTGACAGGTTAATGCCCATCGGAAGCAGGAGATCTGGAAGGACATCGTCCGGTCCGTGGGGGTCTACAAGCGCCGGATCCGCAACTGCCAGAAGAGGTGGCAGGACCTTCGGGGCTGGACCCGGAGGATTGCACGGGTCCAGCTGAAGCTGTCGCCTCCTCGCAGGAGGGGCGGAACACGGACCCTGACCCCCACATGCTCCAGATCCTGGCGGTGGTGTTTCCAGACCTGGATGGGCAGCTGAAGGCCAGACAGCAGCAAGGAGGGGTGAGTTAAAGACTGCACTGTGAACTCTGTATTACATGCTTTGTGCCCTCCTCAGGCCTGGTTCAACTGCCACAGTGCAGCAGTCATGTTGTCCAGGAGCCATGTCCCTCTATTGTGCACTGCCCACTGCTCATCTGATACCCAGGTGTGGCCCTTACATTCAGGGAATTGTTTCACTTGGGACTGTGTCCTTGCAGTTTGCTTCAATAAAGGTGGGGGACAGCATCTGTTTCCCTAACTCTGTTGTGGGCATCATGGGTGGGTCCATTGTTCACACAACGCCTGTGTTCGGACATGTGATCTGCGTGTTGCTTTGATATGCGGTCCACTTGCTGAGCTGAGCCACCACATGTGCCTGGGGTATGTGGCACCCGCCCATGCAGCGGGTGGGAACAATGTTTGGGACCCAGGAGTGTGCAGATTACGTGTGTCACACATACATAGCCAGCTATCCACTGTCCAGGGCACATCCCTCATTCATGTGGAGCAGGACAGTCATGCCTACTCCAGGCCATGAAATGCACTCTGTACTCCCACTCCCGTGTATCAGCTGACACATTGTGCGCAGTGATTTGACCCCTCAGGTGTCTGCCTCTGTGTCAGTGTGCTGTGGATTACTTGCCAGGACTGCTGGGGTGTTTCTTGGTAGGGGCTCAGCATGCCCCTGGAGATGTGACCATAGGAGACGATACTTGTGTGTCACATAGGTGTTTGATCAGCTGCCCGTGCAGACTGGGGTATGCGAATGTGAAGTTCAGGCAGCTGTTCCCCATTCACAGCAAATTGTGAGGGGCTCAGGTTCAGAGGGTAGTGTCACAGGTCTCCCATATGTCCAATAGGTATGACCTGGACAGATGAGGGTTAAGATGATGTGTTGTGTGGGGGATGTACATGTGCACTTGTGCAGCTCCAGGACTTGCATTCCCCATGACCTACTATTGTGACACAGTGCATAGTGTTGTTGTCTGGCTGCCAAGTCATACATCACTGAGACAGTGATGTATGACTTAGCAGTCATGCCTCTGCCATGGCATGTGTCAACTTATTGGTGGTCCTGCAGGGGAGTGACATGTGCTACATGCACACCATTGTGGCGATGGCTATCAGGACATGGGTGCATCATGGTGTCTGTCGCTGGTATGCATCACATGCATTTCCTATTTGACTCTGGGCATCCCTTTCATCCGGAAACCTGTACTGACTCAGTGGCAAGAGCTGTGATGTGTGCATGTCCACATGCCACACCGTGTCCTCTGCACTGTCCAACTACTGTGTACTTGGTGCATGTGTCCACACTGGGGTGTTGCAATCCAACAGACACCAGACAGATGGGTGCAAGGCCATTTGGGATGTGAGTGCCATGCTTGGCATCAGACTGACAATTGGCTTCTCCTGTTCAGTTAGGGCACTTTTAGCAATGTACAACTAATGATGCCAGGGCTTGCTCTGTAATGTGCTGTGCTCACAGTGGTGTGTGCGTTTGGTGCAGGTGACTGATGTCTGTCTGTTTCCCCATTGTTTGCAGATACATCCACGGCCACGGAAGGGGACAGCTCCACGGACCAGGAGGAGCCAGAGAGCCAGACTGGGTCAGCAGCCGAGGGTGGTCGGAGGGACCCAGTGGCACGGAGGGCGAGGGGAGCCACACCGAGGAGTCCTCAGCACCATCCACCTCAGCTGAGGACCAGAGCAACTCGGAGGATGACTCCCTTGTGGAGGCGGGTGTCAGGAGCCACCACACCCCAGCTAGTGTTGCTGTCCCCGCCACCACCAGCACCACCACCGCCCTCCCATCGGCTCCCATTCCCCAGGTCCGTGGAGGCTCCCATGTTCGGGAGCGTGTCTCCTTTGGGCCAGGCACCGCACCCCCTGCCCCTGTGTCCCTTGCTGCCCTGAGTGAGGAGTCTGTGTACCTCCTTCGCCAGCTCCATGTAGGGCAGACAGCCATGCTGAGTGTCCTCCATGCGCACACCGCACTGTTGACTCAGCTGGTGTCGTTCATGGAGGGCATCTCATCGGGCATGTCTGACCTACAGAGGGGCAATAGGTCCATGGACTCCTCCCTGACGGCAGCAGTGTCTCTCCTCAGACAGTCCCTCACCCCTCCTGCCTCTGCTCCATCCACACTCCCCAGCACCTTACCCGTCCCAAGCACACACACACCGGCACAGGCACACACCAGCACACACACGTCCAGCACACAGACACACACGCCACAAACAAAACGCACACGCACGCACAGTCAGGGGACTGAAACCAGACTCACAGGGGATGGGGCCCTGGTACACACACACGCATCCACGGGCACTGCGCAGTCCTCAGTTGCCTCTCCCTCCAAAGCACCCTCCCTTGCCTCACCTGCAACCCCAAAGACCCAGCGCCTCTTCCTCAGTGACCTCAGCCTCTTCCCCTCCGATCCAGCTGCTCCAGCATCCAGGGTGAAGAGGAAGCCCCCCCACATGGAGCAGAGTGCCCCTCGCCCCCGGACACCCTCCCCCAGGTGCAGACAGACTGAGGCCCCCACCCGCAAGTCCCCCCGGAGTGGTAAGAGCAAGACCCCGCTGCCGCCCTGCAGCTCAAGCACCAGGTCTCCTTCCTCCATCCCTCAGGCCCCCACTCCACAGGTGCCCCCACCACACCCTGCCCCAGGTTCCCCCACCCACAGATATACCATCCCCAAGAGGCTCCGGCCTTCTCCCCCTGCCACTTGCTCTCCCGGCACCACACCCCCTGCTGCGCTTGTCTGTGCCACTGATGTGGTGAGGGTGTCCTCCCCCTCTGTCCAGCCCACCTTGCCTGTTCCCCATTCTCCTCCCCTGGTGGTAGGCACTGCAGTGGAGTCCACTACCACCCTGTCTGACTTGGGCACTGCAGTGGCGGACCTGTCCACTCCATCTGCAGGGTCCACTGCAGTCGTGCCGGCACCCACAACATCTGAGCCATGCCCCCAGTTGTGCCGGCACACACCATGTCAGACACCTCCACTGCAGTTGTCAGTGGCTCTCCAGCACCCACCACCCCTTCCCTGCTTCCTCCTGGTGAGCCCTGATCCTGTCCCTGCGGTGCCTGGCCTACCCCCCGGTTGCCCCTCCTAGTGGATTGTCCCTGGTTTTGTGCAGGCATGTGTAGGGTGGCATCTGCCACTGTCACCCACTTGTGACTTTGTTGATGGACTGGCCATTGGCCTTTGTTTATGTTCTACCGGACTTCTACTTTTAATGCCACATATGCTGAATAAAGCAACTTTCTGTTCTCTAGTGCTTTTGCTTCTGATGTACATGATGTTGATGATGCTAACCATGCCCTTGCTGCAGTGATGGTGATATTTGGTCTCATGATAATGAAGTGTTACTGTGCAGGAACCCATGTGGTCCAGGGGAATGTGTCCTATCCTGTGGTGTATCCATGTCATCCATAGCAGCATCTGAGGGTGTCATGTGTTCAGTATTTGGCAATGGGCTTTCCTACTTAGATTGGCAATTTCACATCTGTGGCTTCCACCCCTGCACATCTGTTGTGCCTGCCATTGTTCAATTCGTCTACTTCCCTGACCGTGTGGCCATCTCCAGTGGACATGCAGGTTTGGGCATCAATGGGGAAGGACTCATCTGTGTTGTCAGTGCAACATTGCTATACTAGTGTGTTGGATCTGTGCTGATGATTCCGTTGGCACTTCCATGACCAGGCTGATGTTACGGGAGCCCTCATTTGGTGCTAATTGTTGATTGTGTGACCAAGTGCTCAGCTGACATGATGGGGCCCTACTGAGGCAACATATGGCACAGCTTTCCTCACACAGGAGTGGAGTCCCCTCATGGCAGTGTGTACTCCTGTGACATTGCCTGCGCCCAAGGTGTGTGTTGTATGTGCATGTCTGTGTGTTCACTTCCGTTTAGCTGTGCATGCTGTGATCCCTAGTGTTGTACCTGTTTGTGATGCTAGCTGAGTTGAGCTATGTTCCCCCAAAGTCTTCTCCCTGGGTTCTCTGTGATGTGGGTGTATGGCACATTACTGGTCATCAGGGTGTCACCCATAGGTGTGTTTGCTGTCAGGGCTGAGTTTGTGTGCAGACGCAGATGGGTCACAGTCAGGTTTCCCCTTGGCACTTGTTGTTTGCCCCTGTCATGTGATTTCCAGTTTGTGTTATCTTTCAGTGATTGTGACACGTTGTGTGTGTGACTGCTGGCACTCCTCAGGGTCCGGGCTGCAATGTTGGTTGTTGTCTATGTGTGTTCTTTGTGGGTGACCTTGGCTTCTTCATTGGTGTGTGACTGTGGCTGGGATCCCATTGGTTGGTGTGGTATTGCCGTCATGTCCATGTACAGCGTAGTGTGCAGTGTGTCAGACATTCAGGAGTCTTGTTGAGTGTCCATGTGTGATGTGTTTCTGCACCTTGGTTCCCACCCACCACCCTGGAATAGTCATGGGTGCATGTGCAATGTCACCAGTGCATGTGTGCTTCACTGCTGCACATTGTTGGAGGTCGAGGGGTGTGGTGTTGAGTGTGTGCAGATGAGAGTTGTTGCCCGGCTAGGCCCCTGCCTCCATGTTGGCCTTGGCTTACTGGCCATGCTGTTTGATTTGTGCTTGTGTAGGTGTGATGGTAGTTAGTTGCTCAGTACACATGACTGTGGTTCACAGTGTGAACCACATTTAGCTTTGTCATCACAGTGGGATTGTAATGCAGCCCAGGGTCACCACATTGTGGGGGCCCTGGGGGTGGTGCTGTGGTGTGTCTGTGTCTTGCTGTGTCAGTTGCTGTCCCTACGTGCCTGTGTGACATGTGTGATTTGTGCTCCCTCTCATCTGACAATGCCTGCTTGCCCACATAGGGGATTTGGATCCATGAGTTACCTTTGTGTGGCACTGTATGCACATCTGTATGATTGGTATTCAGGTCTCCTCATGTGTTGTGTGGTTGCCTGGGGACACTGGCACCCCCCCTTCACCTGTTGTGTATGATGTGTAGTGTGGGTCTGCCTGTTTGTGTTTGTGCATCTGCACCACTGCATTGGCATATCTTGGGTGTGCCATTGGCTGTATGTAGTTTTGTGGGTTTCCCCTGCTGTCCCTGGGACTCCTATGTCATCGGTCAGCACAATGATCATGGTTTGTGTGTCCCATTGCTGCCATGGTATGGTATCTGTTCACCTCACATCTGCAGTCTCCACAGGGTATCTGCATGTGTGTGCCCATTGGTGCAAATATGTGGGTCTGCATTCTGATGGTCACTTCTGTCATTGTGTCATTGATGATTGTTGATGGTGTCAGCCCCCATGGGTGTTGTTTGTCTGCACATGGCCAAAGGTATGTCTTATTTGCACTGCAGGATTTGGCTCCCCCAATTTATGTTGCAATGGGACACATACACTACTTTGCCACTGATGTGTTTGTTGTTCTGTGACCAGGAATCATCCATGCAGTTTGGCAGTTGCACCTCTTTCTTTGTCAACACTTACCTTTTGGTCACTGTGATGATGGGGGTTTGGACCCCATTGCCACAATGTTCGAAATGTGCTTCAGCTATGGACCCCACACTTACATTTTGGTCACTGTGATGATGGGGATTTGGACCCCATTGCCACAATGTTCGAAATGTTCTTCAGCTATGGACCCCACACTTACATTTTGGTCACTGTGATGATGGGGGTTTGGACCCCATTGCCACACTGTTCAAAATGTGCTTCAGCTATGGACCCCACACTTACCTTTTGGTCACTGTGATGATGGGGGTTTGGACCCCATTGCCACATTGTTCAAAGTGTGCTTCAGCTATGGACCCCACACTTACATTTTGGTCACTGTGATGATGGGGGTTTGGACCCCATTGCCACAATGTTCGAAATGTGCTTCAGCTATGGACCCCACACTTACATTTTGGTCACTGTGATGATGGGGGTTTGGACCCCATTGCCACAATGTTCAAAATGTGCTTCAGCTATGGACCCCACACTTACCTTTTGGTCACTGTGATGATGGGGGTTTGGACCCCATTGCCACAATGGTCATGGCCTGCTTGCATTGTGGGTGCCACACACATATATGTGTGGCACATGTGCTAGGGGTCACATTGTATGTTCAAAGTCATGTTCGGTGTTGTAGGCATTTGACACAGTCTACACACGCTTGTCATGGTGTTGGGGGATGTCTTCTTCTTGCATTCCCTAGGTTGTGGTGTGCTGGTTGTGTCATGCATTGTCCATCCTATGAGTGGGGGTGGTAGTAGTGGTAAGCATCCCGCCCCCCCTGGCTAAGGGTGGTGGTAGGCATCCAGCCCCCCCTGGGTGAGGGTGGTAGTAGTGGTAGGCATCCAGCCCCCCTGGCTAAGGGTGGTGGTAGGCATCCAGCCCCCCCTGGCTAAGGGTGGTGGTAGGCATCCAGCCCCCCTGGGTAAGGGTGGTAGTAGTGGTAGGCATCCTGCCCCCCTGGGTGAGGGTGGTAGTAGTGGTAGGCATCCAGCCCCCTGGCTAAGGGTGGTGGTAGGCATCCAGCCCCCTGGCTAAGGGTGGTGGTAGGCATCCAGCCCCCCTGGGTAAGGGTGGTAGTAGTGGTAGGCATCCTGCCCCCTGGGTGAGGGTGGTAGTAGTGGTAGGCATCCTGCCCCCTGGGTGAGGGTGGTAGTGGTGGTAGGCATCCAGCCCCCCTGGCTAAGGGTGGTGGTAGGCATCCTGCCCCCCTGGCTAAGGGTGGTAGTAGTGGTAGGCATCCTGCCCCCCTGGCTAAGGGTGGTAGTAGTGGTAGGCATCCTGCCCCCCTGGGTAAGGGTGGTAGTAGTGGTAGGCATCCAGCCCCCTGGCTAAGGGTGGTAGTAGTGGTAGGAATCCTGCCCCCTGGGTAAGGGTGGTGGTAGGCATCCTGCCCCCTGGGTAAGGGTGGTACTAGTGGTAGGCATCCTGCCCCCTGGGTAAGGGTGGTAGTAGTGGTGGGCATCCTGCCCCCCTGGGTAAGGGTGGTAGTAGTGGTAGGCATCCAGCCCCCCCTGGCTAAGGGTGGTAGTAGTGGTAGGCGTCCTGCCCCCCCTGGCTAAGGGTGGTAGTAGTGGTAGGCATCCAGCCCCCCCTGGCTAAGGGTGGTGGTAGGCATCCAGCCCCCCCTGGCTAAGGGTGGTGGTAGGCATCCAGCCCCCCCTGGGTAAGGGTGGTAGTAGTGGTAGGCATCCTGCCCCCCTGGGTGAGGGTGGTAGTAGTGGTAGGCATCCTGCCCCCCTGGGTGAGGGTGGTAGTGGTGGTAGGCATCCAGCCCCCCTGGCAAAGGGTGGTGGTAGGCATCCTGCCCCCTGGCTAAGGGTGGTAGTGGTGGTAGGCATCCTGCCCCCCTGGCTAAGGGTGGTAGTAGTGGTAGGCATCCTGCCCCCCTGGGTAAGGGTGGTAGTAGTGGTAGGCATCCAGCCCCCTGGCTAAGGGTGGTAGTAGTGGTAGGCATCCTGCCCCCTGGGTAAGGGTGGTGGTAGGCATCCTGCCCCCCTGGGTAAGGGTGGTAGTAGTGGTAGGCATCCTGCCCCCTTGGGTAAGGGTGGTAGTAGTGGTAGGCATCCTGCCCCCCCTGGGTAAGAGTGGTAGTAGTGGTAGGCATCCAGCCCCCCTGGCTAAGGGTGGTAGTAGTGGTAGGCATCCTGCCCCCCTGGCTAAGGGTGGTAGTAGTGGTGGGCATCCAGCCCCCCCTGGCTAAGGGTGGTGGTAGGCATCCTGCCCCCCCTGGCTAAGGGTGGTAGTAGTGGTAGGCATCCAGCCCCCCTGGCTAAGGGTGGTGGTAGGCATCCAGCCCCCCTGGCTAAGGGTGGTGGTAGGCATCCAGCCCCCTGGGTAAGGGTAGTAGTAGTGGTAGGCATCCTGCCCCCCTGGGTGAGGGTGGTAGTGGTGGTAGGCATCCAGCCCCCTGGCTAAGGGTGGTGGTAGGCATCCTGCCCCCCTGGCAAAGGGTGGTAGTAGTGGTAGGCATCCTGCCCCCTGGCTAAGGGTGGTAGTAGTGGTAGGCATCTTGCCCCCTGGGTAAGGGTGGTAGTAGTGGTAGGCATCCAGCCCCCCTGGCTAAGGGTGGTAGTAGTGGTAGGCATCCTGCCCCCTGGGTAAGGGTGGTGGTAGGCATCCTGCCCCCCTGGGTAAGGGTGGTAGTAGTGGTAGGCATCCTGCCCCCTGGGTAAGGGTGGTAGTAGTGGTAGGCATCCTGCCCCCCTGGGTAAGGGTGGTAGTAGTGGTAGGCATCCAGCCCCCTGGCTAAGGGTGGTAGTAGTGGTAGGCATCCTGCCCCCCCTGGCTAAGGGTGGTAGTAGTGGTAGGCATCCTGCCCCCCCTGGGTAAGGGTGGTAGTAGTGGTAGGCATCCAGCCCCCCCTGGGTGAGGGTGGTAGTAGTGGTAGGCATCCTGCCCCCCCTGGCTAAGGGTGGTAGTAGTGGTAGGCATCCTGCCCACCCTGCGTAAGGGTGGTAGTAGTGGTAGGCATCCAGCCCCCCCTGGGTAGGGGTGGTGGTGCGCATTCAGGCCCCTGTGTGCATATGTGGCATTGGTGATGGTCATCCCGCCCCTATGGTGCTGCTGTTGCAAGTATATTCTGCATCCCTCTGTGTGTGTGTGATGTGTCGTGTAAATGTTGTATGTGTTTTGTGGTTGGTGTCAGGCTTACCTTCTGCGCCGTACGCGTCCGTGCCTGTTCCGGTAGTAAATGTAGAATATTGGTATGATCGGGACGAAGGGATTCATGGTTGGTTCGTGTCGTTCGTCCTTCTCGTTGCTTCGCGTCGTCCTCGTCGCTTCGCCTCGTCCTCGTCGCTGGCGTGTTCGTCTTGGAGCCGTGGATCGTGTTGTGGCGCGAATCGGAGCTTATGTGTGCCTCTCCCGGATGCTTTGACGTGCCGTGCGTAGCGACGGGTTCGGCGCGTACGGAAAGCGCATCGTACTCATTCGGCCGGACGGAGCTGCATTTTCCCTTCCGTGCGACTCGATTCAGCGTTTCCGGATTCACCTCGGTCGGGGAACAGGACCTGGTTTGGGTGAGTACGGCTCGGCCGGATTCTTTGCTGTTGTGCGCATCGTACTTACTCGTTCGGTGTGCTGTACGGATCGGTCGGGAAACAGGCTTTTGCATGGCTTTTTTCCCGACCGAATGGTGTTGGGTGCGCCTCCGACCGAGATCGGAATCGGCCCCAGGGTGTAGGTCACGGTAATCCAGTGGATTCAAGAACAGGTGTTCATTTGTTGGTTTTGAAGAAAACGAATCCTTGTCTTGGGTGTGCAGACAGAATATCGAGTTTAAAATATCGAGTTGCACAAATATCGAGTCAGAAATATCGTGGTTCAGAAATATCGACAGCAAGAATATCGTGATCAAGAATATCGAATTAAGGTAAGTGATATCAATTTGAATAATATTGAAGTGTTTAATATTGTTTGCTAAAATATAGTTGTTAAAAATATCGATTTTTTAATTAGTGTTATATATTTAAGTATATGTTTTAAATGTATGTGATGTATTTTTATTGTATCAGTATTGTTTGTATTTTTAACATATGTGTTACATTTTTAGTAGTTATTAACTTTTTTTATTTGAATTTTGCGTTTTTAGTTCCGTAGCGGGTTGTGGGTTTATAGGGGAATAGGGTGGGAAGTAATTTAATGATATTAAATTATTTGATTATTTTTATTTATTAATATTTGTTTCATTGAGATGTTATGGTTTTAAATGTGTAACGTAATTTATTATTAATTAATTAATAAGTTGTTGGTGATTAATAATTATTATTTAATTTGTAATTAAATATGGTAATTGTGTAATTAATTTTAGGTGTGTGTTTTGGTGTGTATAGGTGTAAAGTAATTTATTTCTAATTGATGAATTAATAGTTGGTTGTTAATTAATTATAATTAATTAATTGGTAATTAATTATGGTAATTGTGTAATTAATTTTAGGTGTGTGTTTTGGGGTTTATAGGGGTAAAGGGTGTTAAGTAGTTTATTTATTTTTTATTAATAATTATTTGTTAATTGATATTAATTAAATTAATAAAACATGTATTATGGTAATTGTGTAATTAATTTTAGGTGTGTGTTGTGGTGCTTATAGGGGTAATGGATGGGAAGTAATTTGTGTTTAATTAAATAATATATAGTTGGGGTAATTGTTTATTTTGTGTGTGTTGTTTTTACTTTTAAAGGGGTAAAGGGTGGGTATTAAATGGATTTTAATTACTTTATAATTAGTTGTTAATAGTAATAGTTTATAATTTAAAAATAAGTTTTAATTGTGTTTTACTATTTTATAGTTTAATTTAGGTGTGTGTTGTGGATATTATAGTGTTAAAGTGTGTGTAGTTAATTAATGTTTATTAGTTTTTTTTAATAATATTTTTTGAATTGATTATTAATTATGTTAATTATGGAAGTGAAAGTAATTTATAATGTTGAAGTGTTTTGTTATTGGTGTGGTGTTATAGGGTAGGAAATAAAATAAATACATTTATGTTTTAATTAATGCTTTTGTTTGCAAATATTTTCTAGTTTAAAATTAAAAAAAATTTAAAGTATTTATAATTTTTTTATATAATATTTGTAGGTATTTGTTATATGTAATTAATATTATAATATTTTTTTCTTTTTTATATATTTAATATATCTTTTTTTCAATTTTTAAAATATTATTTATTTATTTTTATAATTTTTCTTAATTTTTAATATATATATCTAGTTTTTAACTGTTGGAGTGTGAATAGTAATTTTTGCCTCTCTGCTATCCAACACTTTCCCTACTGTTGCACTCATTGGAGTGGGAATAGTAATTTTTACCCCTCCGCTATCCAACACTTTCCCTACTGTTGCACTCACTGGAGTGGGAATAATAAATATTACGCCTCCGCTATACAACACTTTCCCTACTGTTGCACTTACTGGAGTGGGAATAGTGAATTTTACCCCTCCTCTATCCAACAATTTCCCTACTGTTGCACTCACTGGAGTGGGAATGGTAAATTTTACCCCTCCGTTATCCAACACTTTCCCTACTGTTGCATTCACTGGAGTGGGAATAGTAATTTTTACCCCTCCGCTATCCAACACTTTCCCTACTGTTGCGGTCACCGGAGTGGGAATAACATTTTTTATCTCTCAGCTATCCAACTCTTTACCTACTGTTGCACTTACTGGAGTGGGAATAGTAATTTTTACCCCTCCGCTATCCAACACTTTCCCTACTGTTGCACTCACTGGAGTGGGAATAGTAATTTTTACCCCTCCGCTATCCAGCACTTTCCCTATTGTTGCACTCACTGGAGTGGGAATAGTTATTTTTACCCCTCCGCAATCCAACACTTTCCTTACTGTTGCACTGACTGTATTGTGAAATTTAAGTTTAAATATTTTTTAATTGTTTCATGTTTTAATTTATTATAGATTTTTGTTTTTTTATATTTTAAATCATTGATATATGTTTTTATTTTTTATATAATTTTAAACTTTAACCATAAATTAAAAATAATAGTTTATTAATTGTTTTAAAGTAAATATATATGTATAAATAATTATGGGGCTGATTACGATGGCAGGCGGAAAAGCATTCCGACCTCCGTGCTAGCAGGAAATTTCCACCCGCAGGTACCGTGGCAAAACCGCCGGCCAGATTAGGATGCACTGCCAGAAACTCCCTACCGCGGCGGTCGGATTCCAGGATTCAATGCCGGAAAAGCTGAAAATCCGTCTGCGGCGGTCGGATTTGCTGCGGAAAGGCCAAAGACCGCTGTTTCCCCAGCGGTCTGGTACACATGGAGCTATCCGCAGTATTGCCACCGCCATCCTCGAATGGCCGGAGTCTCCGCTGAGGTGTGGTGGGCTGTTTGAGGCATCATGATTTGACCGGCGGTCTTGACTTCATTCCGCACGGCGGTACCTCTCTTTTGGCTCCGTCTGCTACCAGTGCGGACGGTGATTTTTGGCGGAACCCGGAACACCGCAGCGGACGGGAAATGGGCTATCTATGCCCATCATAATACGGCGGACGCAAAGACCGCCGATGGAGTGCGGAAAAGGGCATTTTCCACCACCGCCAGCATGGCGGATGTGCCTCCGCCCGCCATCGTAATCAGCCCCTAAGTTTGTGTGTTAATCTTTTTTTATTACGTTTATTTGTTGTATTTTATTAAAATGTAATTAAATTTAATATTTAATATATTTAATATATATTATTTTATTTTATATATATATATAAAAGTCGATATTTTATACATCTATATTTTTTACATCAATATTTTTTAGTCAATATTTTTGTACTAGCTTGTTTAAGTATAGTAGTCGATATTTTTGTTGTCTATATTTTTTACTTGAAATTTTTTACATCGATATTTATTACATCAATGTTGTGTCAGTGAACCCTTGTCATGTATGCGGAAAATCTGGACATTGGAACTGCGAGTGTAAATTTAAAGTAAGTAATTTTGGAAATCAGATGCAAAATGGAGGGATGCACAGTTTCAGGGAAATTACATGGTCCAGACTCAGCGGACACAAATACAGAAAGTTCAAAATCCTAACACATCTGAATCAATACAGATACACCAAGCTCCAATGCCTCAACAGAATGTTCAAGTACAGAGGTACAATGCACAGAATAAGCACATTAATTTAAATTCATACCAAAATCAAAATGCATCACAACAGTCTTTTAATTCAGACAGACAACTTCGATCAGGACCCTTCAGCCTGAAGGTGCCTGAGGGGGGGAGGAACTCTGCGTGCTTGCCGCAGCCTTAGAGGTAGACCAGAGTGGTCCATATGTGGATGGTGAGGTAAAGAGAAATCATGTTTCATTACTCGTTGACACTGGTGCTACCCACTCTACTGAAAGAACAGCAGAGGTTCCTAATCTACCGCTCTTGGGAGAAAGAATTCAAGTTGTAGTAGTGGCAAATAATAAGTTGTCCACCCCATTTTCAGAACCAGTTCATGTTAGATAGGATCCTTTGAAGACTGACATTGATTTGTGGTGTGTGATTCAAGTCCAGTGAATCTGCTTAAATGAGATCTGCTATGTAAATTAAATTTATCTATCTATTGCACTACAAATGGTATTGAGTTTCATACCAATGCTGAGATTGTTGTTTTGAAACTTTCCTTACAGAGATCTGACATGGGTATGTACCCCCTTCTAACCAAAGAAGATTTACCCATTGAGCTCAGATACACCATGTTGCCTAAACTCTGGGACTTTACAGGTAAATATATTGGACTAATCAAAGGTGTTCAACCAGTTTGAATCACAATCAAACCCAAAGCATAAGATCCAAGAATCCCACAATGCAATTTGACTCAAGATACTATTGCCGGAATTACTCCTGTGATCGACTCAATGATTGAGCAAGGGATCCTAAAGGAGATAATGGGAAGTCCATGTAACTCTCCCACTATGGGCTTGCAGAAGAAAAATGACAAGTATCGCATTTTGCAGGATTTGCAGAAAATAAGTTCTGTTGTTTTTCCATGTTCTCCTGTGGTACCGAATCCAGCTGTGATCCTATTTCAAATACCATGTGAAGCTGGATGTTTTTCAGTCATTCATTTGTTCCAAGCTTTCGTTTCCATTCCCTTCCATGAGGATAGTCAATACTTCTTCGCTTTCTGTTTTGGCAATCGTGTCTTGGCATGGTGCCGAGTCCCACAAGGGTATAAGGAAAGCCTCTCAATTTTTAATCAGATACTCAAGAAAAATCTCGAGTCTCTGGTGATGCGTGCAAGACTGATACCATTGCCTTCTGAATCATTTGGCTGAAAATGGACATAAAATATCCCTGACTAAGATACCGTTTTGCCAACTGAAGTCCTGTACTTAGGGCACTACATTGAAAAAGGAGAAAGGAAAGTCTCTCGAGAAATAATTACAGCAATTCTAAATATGAGTCCGCCAACTAACCAGAAAGAAGTCAGCATGTTTTAGGAATGGTGGGCTATTGTCAACAATGGATTCCAAATTTCTCATTGACAGCAAAACCTCTCCAGAGTTTGGCACATAAAGACGTGTCTGATCCGGTACCATGGGATGACACTTGTATGACAGTCTACACTAAGTTATGAGAATGCCTCTGTAGGACACCGGCTCTGGGAATGCCTGATTGCAACAAGTGCTTTGTGTTATTTTGTCATGAGAGAGAGGGCTGTGCTCTTTCAGTACCGACACAAATGCACGGAAGTAATCACAGGCCAGTTGCATATTTTTCTGTGACTTTTGATCCAGTGGCTGCAGCGCTGTTTGGATATTTGCAAGTGGTTGCATCTGAATGTGTGAGTCTTGAGCAGTGCAAAAGTATAGTCATGGGACATCCACTAACTGTGCTAGTGCCTCACTCACTGGAAATACTGTTAACCCGTACTTGAACACAGTATTTAACCAATAGTCGTTTGACTAAATACAAGCAGATACTGCTGGTTGCAGAGAATATTACACTTAAAAGATGCACAATATGTACCTGTCCACTGGCAGGTGTTTGCTTGCAAATTGTAGATCTAAAAAGCTGATTCAGTACTCATTTGAACTGTATTACGGCGACCCTTGACCTTGCCAGGTAGGTCGCTCCCCCACCACACAGCTCCGCCTGTGTTGTCTGCCCGCTGCTCCTGTAGGTAAGATCGCCCTCCGCTTGTGGCCCCGGTGCCCGTTTTTGTCTGCTCTCCCCCTGTTTTTCCTTTCTGTGCCCCTCGCTGCCCCACTGTTGTTGTGCCCGTGATTTTGTCTGCTCTCCCCCTGTTTTTCCTTTCTGTGCCCCTCGCTGCCCCACTGTTGTTGTGCCCGTGATTTTGTCTGCTCTCCCCCTGTTTTTCCTTTCTGTGCCCCTCGCTGCCCCACTGTTGTTGTGCCCGTGATTTTGTCTGCTCTCCCCCTGTTTTTCCTTTCTGTGCCCCTCGCTGCCCCACTGTTGTTGTGCCCGTGATTTTGTCTGCTCTCCCCCTGTTTTTCCTTTCTGTGCCCCTCGCTGCCCCACTGTTGTTGTGCCCGTGATTTTGCCTGCTCTCCCCCTGTTTTTCCTTTCTGTGCCCCTCGCTGCCCCACTGTTGTTGTGCCCGTGATTTTGTCTGCTGTCCCCCTGTTTTTCCTTTCTGTGCCCCTCGCTGCCCCACTGTTGTTGTGCCCGTGATTTTGTCTGCTGTCCCCCTGTTTTTCCTTTCTGTGCCCCTCGCTGCCCCACTGTTGTTGTGCCCGTGATTTTGTCTGCTGTCCCCCTGTTTTTCCTTTCTGTGCCCCTCGCTGCCCCACTGTTGTTGTGCCCGTGATTTTGTCTGCTGTCCCCCTGTTTTTCCTTTCTGTGCCCCTCGCTGCCCCACTGTTGTTGTGCCCGTGATTTTGCCTGCTCTCCCCCTGTTTTTCCTTTCTGTGCCCCTCGCTGCCCCACTGTTGTTGTGCCCGTGATTTTGTCTGCTCTCCCCCTGTTTTTCCTTTCTGTGCCCCCGCTGCCTCTCGCCACTCCCGCCGCTGCGTTCCCTGCGGCCCGCCCCCTGACTGCCCATTCGCTGCCCCTGCCTCCCGCCTCCCAGCTGCTCCTCCCTCCCACCTCCCCATAAATGGCGGCCGCTGCACGGTGAGGAGAGCGACCCTTGACCTTGCCAGGTAGGTCGCTCCCCCACCACACAGCTCCGCCTGTGTTGTCTGCCCGCTGCTCCTGTAGGTCAGATCGCCCTCCGCTTGTGGCCCCGGTGCCCGTTTTTGTCTGCTCTCCCCCTGTTTTTCCTTTCTGTGCCCCTCGCTGCCCCACTGTTGTTGTGCCCGTGATTTTGTCTGCTCTCCCCCTGTTTTTCCTTTCTGTGCCCCTCGCTGCCCCACTGTTGTTGTGCCCGTGATTTTGTCTGCTCTCCCCCTGTTTTTCCTTTCTGTGCCCCTCGCTGCCCCACTGTTGTTGTGCCCGTGATTTTGTCTGCTCTCCCCCTGTTTTTCCTTTCTGTGCCCCTCGCTGCCCCACTGTTGTTGTGCCCGTGATTTTGTCTGCTCTCCCCCTGTTTTTCCTTTCTGTGCCCCTCGCTGCCCCACTGTTGTTGTGCCCGTGATTTTGCCTGCTCTCCCCCTGTTTTTCCTTTCTGTGCCCCTCGCTGCCCCACTGTTGTTGTGCCCGTGATTTTGTCTGCTGTCCCCCTGTTTTTCCTTTCTGTGCCCCTCGCTGCCCCACTGTTGTTGTGCCCGTGATTTTGTCTGCTGTCCCCCTGTTTTTCCTTTCTGTGCCCCTCGCTGCCCCACTGTTGTTGTGCCCGTGATTTTGTCTGCTGTCCCCCTGTTTTTCCTTTCTGTGCCCCTCGCTGCCCCACTGTTGTTGTGCCCGTGATTTTGTCTGCTGTCCCCCTGTTTTTCCTTTCTGTGCCCCTCGCTGCCCCACTGTTGTTGTGCCCGTGATTTTGCCTGCTCTCCCCCTGTTTTTCCTTTCTGTGCCCCTCGCTGCCCCACTGTTGTTGTGCCCGTGATTTTGTCTGCTGTCCCCCTGTTTTTCCTTTCTGTGCCCCTCGCTGCCCCACTGTTGTTGTGCCCGTGATTTTGCCTGCTCTCCCCTGTTTTTCCTTTCTGTGCCCCTCGCTGCCCCACTGTTGTTGTGCCCGTGATTTTGTCTGCTGTCCCCCTGTTTTTCCTTTCTGTGCCCCTCGCTGCCCCACTGTTGTTGTGCCCGTGATTTTGTCTGCTGTCCCCCTGTTTTTCCTTTCTGTGCCCCTCGCTGCCCCACTGTTGTTGTGCCCGTGATTTTGCCTGCTCTCCCCCTGTTTTTCCTTTCTGTGCCCCTCGCTGCCCCACTGTTGTTGTGCCCGTGATTTTGTCTGCTCTCCCCCTGTTTTTCCTTTCTGTGCCCCCGCTGCCTCTCGCCACTCCCGCCGCTGCGTTCCCTGCGGCCCCGCCCCCTGACTGCCCATTCGCTGCCCCTGCCTCCCGCCTCCCAGCTGCTCCTCCCTCCCACCTCCCCATAAATGGCGGCCGCTGCACGGCCGCGCAGCGGACGTGCGCAGCGGGCGCGCCGCTGGCGCGCCGAAGGCGCGCCTAAGGCAAGCCCGTCTGCGCCCGTCCGCGACTGGACCGCGCCCAGCGCCAGAACCCCTGGAACCCACCAACGCAACACTACTCGACGGACCTACGACGCCGCCACACTCACCGCACTCAATGCCGGCCGGAACCCTGCCTGCTACCGAGCCTCACCGAGACGCACCCACGGACCCTTCGCCTGCCAAGCCTGCCGATTCACCTGCCCCCGGACGTGCACCACCTCCGCCAAGTCGAGCAACAGCAGCAACCACCTGAAATGCATCCTGCTGAACACCCGCTCCGTCCACAGGCACGCCGTGGAACTCTGGGACCTGCTCGACGCAACAGCACCGGACATCGCCTTCCTCACCGAGACCTGGATGAACGCCTCCTCAGCGCCCGACATCGCCATAGCCATCCCGGATGGATACAAGATCACCCGGAAGGACCGCGTCAACCAGACGGGAGGAGGCATCGCCATCGTACACAAGAACACCATCCGCATCTCGACTAACTCCGACGAGACCTTCTCCGCCGCCGAACACCTACACTTCCAGATACACACTGACCCCAAGACCACCCTCCGAGGCACTCTCATCTACAGACCCCCGGGACCACGCACACTATTCAGCGAAGACATCGCAGACTTCATCAGCCCGCACGCCATGCCCTCAGCCGACTACATCCTCCTAGGGGACCTCAACTTCCACCTGGAGAACAACAACGACAGAAACACCACCGCCCTGCTGGACAACCTCGCCAACCTCGGACTCAAGCAACTGGTGAACACGCCCACCCACTACGCCGGCCACACGCTTGACCCCGTCTTCTCGTCCAGCAAGCACATCTCCTTCAGCCACGCCACCGGACTCCACTGGACCGACCACAGCTGCGTCCACTTCAGCTTCAGAAAGACTGCGACCCACCACCACCCGCAACAGGCTCCCCGCCGGAGCTGGAGCAAGATCACCGCCGAGCAGCTCACCGCCTCCCTCAGCCAGAACACACCCACCAACACAACGGACCCAAACGAAGCAGCCAGCAACCTCGCCAAGTGGCTGACCGCCTGCGCCGACGACCTCGCACCACTAAAAAACCCTCCCAGCAGACCCGGAAGCAAGAAAACCCCTTGGTTCACCAACGAACTCAAGGAATCCAAGAAGAACTGCCGCACTCTCGAGAAAACCTGGCGACTCGACCAGACCACAGACAACAGGACCGCCCTCAAGCACGCCACCCGCAAACACCACCAGCTGATCCGTGCCACCAAGAAGTCGGCACTCAAAGAACGACTGGACAACAACGCCCATGACAGCAAGGAACTTTTCAGCATCGTCAAAGAGTTCTCCAACCCCAGCGCCGGAAACAACGACATCACCCCCTCGCAAGACCTCTGCAACTCACTCTCCGCGTTCTTCCACCGCAAGATCACCGACATACACAACAGCTTCGACGCACAAACAACGCACCCTACCGCCGAACCAACGCCCGCCACCACCACCCTCTGCAACTGGACCCCGATCAGCACCGAAGACACCACCCGCACGATGAACTCCATCCACTCCGGATCACCAACCGACCCCTGCCCACACCACGTCTTCAACAAAGCCGACGCCACCATCGCACCCCATCTCCGGGACATCATCAACTCCTCCTTCCACACCGCCACCTTCCCGGAGAGCTGGAAGCACGCCGAGCTTACCGCCCTCCTGAAGAAACCAACGGCGGACCCCACCGACCTCAAGAACTACCGTCCCATCTCGCTCCTTCTGTTTCCGGCCAAAGTCATCGAGAAGACCGTCAACAGACAGCTTGCCGCCTTCCTCGAGACGAATGGATCCCTCGACCCCTCGCAGTCCGGGTTTCGGGCCAACCACAGCACCGAGACCGCCCTTATCGCAGCCACCGACGACATCAGAACCCTAACCGACAACGGGGAAACAGCTGCCCTCATCCTCTTGGACCTCTCTGCGGCGTTCGACACCGTCTGCCACCGCACCCTAGTGAAGCGCCTCAGCAACATCGGAATCCGAGAGAAAGCACTGGAATGGATCATCTCGTTCCTCGCCGGAAGAACCCAGAGAGTCCGCCTCCCCCGTTCAGATCCGAAGCCACCGAAGTCATCTGCGGCGTTCCACAAGGATCCTCACTCAGCCCAACCCTCTTCAACGTCTACATGAGCCCCCTCGCAGCCATCGCACGCCGACACAACCTCAACATCATCTCCTACGCCGACGACACCCAGCTGATCCTCTCCCTCACCAACGACCCCACCACCGCCAGAGCCAACCTACACGACGGGATGAGAGACGTCGCCGACTGGATGAGGAACAGCCGCCTTAAACTGAACTCAGATAAGACGGAAGTCCTCATCCTGGGCTCATCACCCTCCGCCTGGGACGACTCCTGGTGGCCCCCGGCCCTGGGCACCGCGCCCAAGCCAACGGACCACGCACGCAACCTGGGCTTCATCCTGGACTCCTCCCTGTCGATGACCAGACAAGTCAACGCCGTCTCATCTTCATGCTTCAACACCCTGCGCATGCTCCGCAAGATCTTCAGATGGATCCCCACTGAAACCAGGAAGACCGTCACCCAGGCACTCGTCACCAGCCGACTGGACTATGGGAACACCCTCTACGCCGGAACCACAGCCAAACTTCAAAAGAGACTCCAGCGCATCCAGAACGCCTCCGCACGACTCATCCTGGACATCCCCCGACACAGCCACATCACCGTGCACCTGAAAGACCTGCACTGGCTCCCCGTCAGCAAGAGAATCACGTTCAGACTCCTCACCCACGCACACAAGGCCCTCCACGACCTGGGCCCAAAGTACCTCAACGACCGCATGACCTTCTACACGCCCACACGCCAGCTACGATCAACCAGCCACGCCCTCGCCACCGTACCACGCATCCGCAGAACCACCGCCGGAGGAAGATCCTTCTCCTACCTGGCAGCCAAGACCTGGAACTCCCTCCCCACTCACCTTCGGCGAACCCAGGACCATCTCTCCTTCAGGAAGCAGCTCAAGACCTGGCTGTTCGAGCAGTAACTTACCCCCTCCCCCAGCGCCTTGAGACCCTCCCGGGTGAGTAGCGCGCTCTATAAATGCTGTGATTGATTGATTGATATTACTAATATATGTAATCCCAGAAATATGACTCTGAGCTTATTTTGTACTGCATTGTAATATTTTTCAAAATGCCATTAAACAAAAGTGTTAAATACATTTAACCTGCCCACTCTATTGCCACTGCCTGGACATGAAACTATGACTGATGATGTTGAACAAGATTGCCTGAATGTGACTGAACTATGTGCTAAGCGCTTACCTGATATAATGGATGAACCATTGCCTTAATCTGATCATCTGTTGTTTGTTGATGGTTCTCGCTTGTGAGACAATGATGGAAATCTGAAAGCTGCTTATACTGTTTGTACTGTTTCAGATATTGTGGAAGCATCATGGTTCCAAGGAGTGTATTCAGCTCAAGTTGCTGAATTGATTGTGCTAGCACGAGCTTGTAACGTTTCTGAACAACTCAGAGTTACAATTTTTACTAATGGCCAGAATGGGTATAGGCCTGCAAAGGCTGCTAGATGGGTTTGTGGAGCTCGTGGACTCATTAGGACAACAAACTAATAAGTCAAAATCATTTGCTATGGTACATGGCAGCCCGAAAGGTATGGGAAGATAATTTAGGATACAAAACAGCAAATTACAAATAGTAAATACGTTTACTTATCTTGGGCTTCCTTTTGACAACAAATGTAACTGGAAACACCTTTTAAATTTAAACGCACTCAACTTGATCAAATAATCATGTCTATTTTTAAGTTTACTGAGAAGCTGGGGTCATGCCCTTTGGGTGTGATGTTTACCATTTATAAGGCCAGATGTATAACAGCCACCACTTATGGAGCAGGCATATGGGGATGGCAAGACCCAATATTGTTACAAGCTGCTGAAAATATTTTCCCTTCGTACGTTATTACACTTACCACGTTGTGTACCCTTTTTTATTTGTCATGAAGAATTAGGCTGTAGCTATCTGTGTGACTCTGTTAAGTTAGCCCCAATCATGTTATGGTTGTCCACTTGGTATCGCCCTGAAGCTGCATTGAACAGAGCAGTGAGTAAGGATTGTCTGCCCTTTATAAGGCCTGTAATAGCCAGTGGCTGTAGTACGTTAAAGATCAACTTACTATAATCGGGCATCAAGACCTTTTTGACAACCTGCAGAATATTAGAAGGGTGATGAAAATGTCCATTAAAAAAACACTCTTGAATCACACACAATGGGTGAGAGAGGAGAGGGAATGTGGAAAAAAGGCAGTAGCAATGCTTGCCATGTTGGTGACAACTAGTGATATAGAACCATACCTACTGTCCATCCCTACTGTACAGCATTTTTACTTGATAAGGTTTTGTCTCAACATGGCACAGTTTCTGGTATCATATCTAGCATCTGTCCATTGTGAAAGTGATATGGAACCTTGTCCATGTGATTCACACACGACTCAGTTACAATTACATCTTTTTCTTTTTATAGCCTTTACAGTGCACCTAGAAAATGTATACTTAGGCTGCTGCTTAGGATATTAAACCTTAGGCAATGTAGGCCAGCAGTGTTGTATTTGCAATTGATGCAAACTGAGCTAGTATGTTGTACAGTTTATAGATATATTGCTGCCAGTGTTAAACTTTGCAAAATTGTAGTGAAACAATATATCTAACAATTTTTTTTGTTTTATTTTAAGAACATTGTATTTTTGTTTCCATTTACAAGTACACAGGAAAGGGTTTATTTATTATGTGTATCGAGCGACTGGGTTTTAGTGTATTTTGTTTCTTAATTCCGTAGGGCTGGTTTTAATTCAATGTTTATCAGGTTTTAGTTTATAATGTATTAGTTTTTAAATGTACTGATCTATGGAGAAGTTTTTTGCTGCTCTATATGCCTAAATCACTTTCTTATCTATGTTTATTTATGATGTATTTAAGGTATTGTATTTGCACTGAGTTGTATGGTTATTAACCGAATAAGGTTTATACTGCTACTACTACTACAATTTTTAAAGATAGTCAGTATGGCTTTGGAGTTGTGCATGAATCGGGCAATTGCAGTCACAGCGAGAGTTCATAACTTCCTCCTGATTGCCTATGCGAAATATATAAAAGTGTGAGGAACCTTTTGTGGTCCCTACAATTGCCAGTCCAAATTGCAGTAGTCAAGTACGTAGCTCACAGGCAAGGCAATGACTATGTGACCGTTTGCAATAGATATGCTGACGAGATGGCCAAGTACTGTGCCATAAATTCCCATACCTTTAATGGAGAAATAATAGATGAAGAATCAGACATCACAAATTGAAACCTATTGCTAACTGCAATAGACACATGGGACTAGGTTAGACAGTTGCAAGAGGAAGTGTCAGAAACAGAACAACAAAGTTGGGTGCAAGCAGGTTGCACCAGAAGGGAGGATGATGTTTGGATTTACACTGATGCAGACCTGCATTACCTGATAATTTGTTACCACCTATGACTAGACCTTTATCATGGTCCTGCACACATGGGAAAAAATGCAATATGCGCCTCTTTCAATAGTTGTGGTTTAATCTTAGATTCAGATCCACTGCAGAAAACCTCTGCCAAAGGTGCATAGTATGTTAGCAGCAAAATGTGGGAAAGGAAATGCCTGTCACAATGAGTCATGTTGGGAAATCAGCAGCCTGACCATAGCAAAAGTTTTGTTAAGGTAGTTAATTCCGAGGTTCGGCTTCCTAACTTCTCTCGAGTCAGACTGAGGAACTCATTTCGATAATGAGATCCTGAAATTGTTATGTGCAGCATTACAGGTTGAGCAGAAGCTCCACTGCAGTTACCGTCCAGAAGCTTCTGGGCTAGGTGAACAAATTAATGGCACATTGAAATCCAGATTGGTGACGGTGCGCCCTTCAATGTCTTTGAAGTGGCCCGATGCATTGCATCTTGTGTTGATGAGCTTGAGAAGTATACCAGAAAAGAGAACAGGATTGTCATCCCATGAAGTAATAATGGGCTGAGTGATGAGACAGCCAGCGTTCCTGCCAATGCTTTAGTCAACATAACAGATGATCTGGTCCTGGACTATTGTAAAGGTTTGGCTAATGTGGTACGTTCTGTGTCTCCCCAGGTTGGAGAGGTTGCCCTTGCAACTCAAAAGGAGCAGTGCCATGACCTTTGTCCCGGTGACTGGGTCCTGGTGAAGAAGCATGTGCAAAAATCGTGCTTGGAGCCCTGTTGGAAAGGACCTTACCAGGTGATCTTTGTAACCAACAATGCTGTAAAGTGTGGACGTCTCCCGAACTGGGTACATGCTGCCCATACTCAGCACAACTACACCTGTCCCTGCTATGCTAGTAGTAAGAGAGAGTCAGATGGTGCAGGGTTAGTCAAGCTGTTGGGGACCAGCAAGCTACTGGGACAGCAGTCGTTTGGCCTGAGGGGTGGTGCGAAAGAGTCAACTAGTGTTGGTAACAAAGGGCCTCAGCCAGTAGAGTTGACTATGAGAAATGTTGATTCTTTCAAAAGGCCTAGTGCACCAAGAAAGCGAGTTGTACCCAGAGAGAGTTGGCCCAGAAAAGGTGAGATACTGCAACATTGCCTAACAGAAGGAAGAATGCGAGTACCGCAAACCATTCCAGAAAGTTCTGAGCAGTCTGATCAGAGTGACAGTGATGATGGGAGAACAGTAGTAAGGAGATCAAAAAGAGCAAGAGTACCTAGTCAAACGTGCTTATCTCCTGAATGGACTTATCTGGCTGTTAATGAATGGGAGCAGGAGTTTGTTGCCTTTTGCTCTAACAATACGAGTCCACCTGAACCTTCTTGAAACAAAGCAAACACAAGGAGATGATGGACGGAGCGCTGAAACTTTTCAGACACTCACCCCCAGTCACAGATCTGGGTTGAATCCAACATCGTTCTTTAGCTCACTTCGCCACCCCAGTTCAGACACAGCTATATGCAAATCAGTCTTGACCCTGTGCCTCATGGCAACAGTCCAGCCCGAACTGCCAAGCCATGTCTTCCCTGGACCAGAAACAAGCTTCCCGAGGCCGGTTTCGGGCTAACAGCCCTCATCAGCCAGGCTAGCTTGAATCCAGTGGCAAAGTGAGCAAGGGACCCACGTCTGGGCATACCCTGCCAACTTAGGGTGAACAAAGCAAACACAAGGAGATGATGGACGGAGCGCTGAAACTTTTCAGACACTCACCCCCAGTCACAGATCTGGGTTGAATCCAACATCGTTCTTTAGCTCACTTCGCCACCCCAGTTCAGACACAGCTATATGCAAATCAGTCTTGACCCTGTGCCTCATGGGAACAGTCCAGCCCGAACTGCCAAGCCATGTCTTCCCTGGACCGCAAACAAGCATCTTGGGACTGGTTTCGGGCTAACAGCCATCATCAGCCAGGCTAGCTTGAATCCAGTGGCAAAGTGAGCAAGGGACCCACTTCTGGGCATACCCTGCCAACTTAGGGTGAACAAAGCAAACACAAGGAGATGATGGACGGAGCGCTGAAACTTTTCAGACACTCACCCCCAGTCACAGATCTGGGTTGAATCCAACATCGTTCTTTAGCTCACTTCGCCACCCCAGTTCAGACATAGCTATATGCAAATCAGTCTTGACCCTGTGCCTCATGGGAACAGTCCAGCCCGAACTGCCAAGCCATGTCTTCCCTGGACCGCAAACAAGCATCCTGTGACTGGTTTCGGGCTAACAGCCCTCATCAGCCAGGCTAGCTTGAATCCAGTGGCAAAGTGAGCAAGGGACCCACTTCTGGGCATACCCTGCCAACTTAGGGCGAACAAAGCAAACACAAGGAGATGATGAACGGAGCGCTGAAACTTTTCAGACACTCACCCGCAGTCACAGATCTGGGTTGAATCCAACATCGTTCTTTAGCTCACTTCGCCACCCCAGTTCAGACACAGCTATATGCAAATCAGTCTTGACCCTGTGCCTCATGGGAACAGTCCAGCCCGAACTGCCAAGCCATGTCTTCCCTGGACCGGAAACAAGCATCCTGGGACCGGTTTTGGGCTAACAGCCCTCATCAGCCAGGCTAGCTTGAATCCAGTGGCAAAGTGAGCAAACCTTGCTGTGGATTTGAATTTCAACCTTGATGTACCACTTGAAGGACCAACGCAATTTATCCTAAATATTCTCATCAACAAAGCTGATCCACGCATTTCTCATTTTGAACAGAACGATTGAACTGCGCCTTGGTGTTTTGATTTAAAAAAAAATGTAAAGGGTCTGCATTTGTGAGAAGCCATGAGGTCTAACAATGAAATCTCCCCGAAATGTAAAATGTGTGAATACAGGAATTATTTCTGTCATTATTCTGATATTAGTTTCATTGCTTATTCTTTTGAATTTGAATTTGCTGCATTACGTGCTTGGACAATACTCAGCTTACCAATTCTTTCACAATTGCTAAAACGAATGCCACTGATTTTACTGCTTTAATTGACAACACTTTACACCTTGATCTCTCAAATTCTGAACCTTCACTAAATAGTTATACCTGACTGCTAAATTAGTACGTGCAAACAATGGATGCTAGTGATTGCTAAGTATGTAAGTAATTACCTGCATTAGTTGCCGAAGGTGTGACCTACTATACCATACCATTAACAAATGGAGTTCGGTGTGTTAAATAGTTTGTGTTATGGTACTGATTGCTTACAATATTATTATTCAAATCAAGATCTGATCTTTTCTGAACTTCCTCTACTAAAAATTTTAAACCCACATCCTGAACAGTAGCGGCTCCTGGCGGGAGTGGTGCGGGGTGTTGGGACGGGGCAGGGTGGGGGGTACTAAACTACGGCGTACGGCTGAACAGATTTAAGTAACTAAATAAAACAAATTACATTGCGCGCGCTGCATCACCATTTGCGATGCAGCGCGCGCAATGTAATTCGTTTTATTTATTTATTTAGTTACTTAAATCTGTTTGGCCGTACGCCATAGTTTACTACCCCCACCCTGCCCCTCCCCCGCCCCACCCCACCGCCCCGCACCACTCCCTCCAGGAGCCGCTACTGATCCTGAAGGTTCTCTTGTTGAAACTATGGGCTATCTTTTCAGAATGAGTCAATCTTTTGACATGGCTTATGCACATAGAAATTATCTAACAAGTAAAAAAGGGAGAGATGAGAAGAAATTTATAGATTAAGTAGAGATTAGATGAAATAATGCGACTAATGTGACTAACTTTCCAGGAGAAGCAAATAAAATAGTAGAAGGTATGGCTACTTTAGCCTTAGACTCGCAGCATAAAGGAGAACTTTGTATATATAGAAACAGATCAAATGCTAACACAAAATTAGTAGGTCATAGTTAATACCTTTGATGTTTATGAGAACTGGGGAAGATACTTAAGAGGAGTTGATCCTATCTTTCCTGGAGTGTATTATACATGTGGAAAGAATACCTATTTAAATTGCCGAAAGGATGGTATGGAAGCTGTACTTTAGGAATTGTTTTTTCCAAACATTTATCATGTGAAACAAATTGGAGACAAATTAAAAGAGACAAATGGGAGAATGAAGAGAGGCATGCGTGCTAGTGAAGTAGTAGGTGACATTTTTGGAACTTTAATGCCTCCTGTAGGAATAACATTAAACTTGCATAAAATTAGAAAACATTTTACTATAGTATATAAATTAGCCATGAGTACAACTGGAGGATTTTCTGTTGTAGATATTAAAATGATTTCAATACAATCGATTGTGATGCAAAATCGACTAGCCCTTGACATTGTTCTCGTGAAAGAGAGCGGAGTCTGTTGGTTGTTAAAAGTTCAACAATGTTGCACTTACATTCCAGACAAGAATAAGGATCTATAGAGCTACATTAAAAATATTACTACACTTGAACAAAGACCTGAAAAAATGATGGTGCGTGGATTAGAAGAATGTACCTCAAGGATTGTCGTATTTTAAAAATAAAAATATATTGGGCTCTGAGGCTCGGAATGTCATGCTTATCCAAGGATAGTGGGCAGGCCTGCGACAACCCTTGAGACACATTCTTCTAATCCAACGCAATTAGTAGTTCCCAGGTTATTTTGTCCTAATGAAACCCTCACATTACAAGAAGGGTTGAAAAGTCATCAACACCAACGACAGGACAGTCTCTAGACAGAAGCACCAGAGAACAATCTGGTTGCTCCTTTTCCATTGTTAAAAAATATTCAGACTTCCTTGTATATACCAATACAAATACAAAGTCACGCTATTGTCACTTTCTTTGCATGCCTGGTTATGGTTTTTTACTTGGGGTTCTTATTCTTAGTCACTTCTTCTTAAACACCACTCATTGAAAATTTCACACGCTGAGGGATATACATGTATTTTTGTAAGATAACCTTTTGTACTATGATGAAAATAAATGGCTCAGTTCGGCAGAATTGGGTTTATGACATTAATAATTGGGCTAAGGAAGTTGTGTATGAATTCATTTACGACAGATATGTTCTGTTTTACTTTGAATCTTTCTCTTCTTATCTAAATCTCACGGAATTAGTATGTGATAATAAGAAACTGTTTTCTTAAATGAGTTCCATGTGAACACTTGTTACTAGTTAATATGCATCATTTCACAGCCTTGTGAAATGGACTTGTATGTTCTCAAAATGATGCCTTATTTGTTCTTGGTTCATGCGACATTCCATATGATTTCAAAGACAGTTCTTGACCCCTTTTGTTTGAATGGTGAGAAGTTGTCTTTTTCCCCATATCCATAAAATGTAACAAGATAAACAATCTCTTTGTCTATTAACCTGTGAGGATGGAAGGACATTTGTTTCTCATGACTTATGTGGGATATTATGTTGGAGTAACAATTTGTACCTGGAAAGATGGAAAGGACGATCACATGACAATCAGACCATTGTGGACTGACCATTGATATTATGATGCCAAATATGAACTATTTACCCACAATGCACAGAAGGCGGAGTACTGCATTCACATTTTGATGCCCCTTTTGTGCCTTTTGAGGAGAGCTTATGTTTAAACTCAGGCTGCCCTTTGACTATTTTCCTTGCCTGCAACCTGCCTGCCGAACTATCCTTGTTAGGCCCCTTTGCTTTTTGCCCTTGCTGATTAACTTGCCTGTTGGACGATTTGGAGCAGTTTGGTGAGATAACAGACTTGAACTTTCCAGATTTATGCTCCATTCCACTCAAGTCCATGGACTTTGCCCCTAGTGGACTTTAACTTGACCCCTTTGCCAATGCTTAGAGAACATTCAAGAACCAACTTCTTGCTTTGTTGGTGGTAGAGATTGTATTGCTAAACAATAACCATCCTTTTATGGATTCTTTTATTTGGGGATAGATCACTTAAACTAAATGTGTGATTTTATATTCTGAACTGCTAGATTTATGGCTGATCTTCTTAAAATTTTACTTATATGCATTGATTTTGGATCTTTAATACAATACCCAAATTCTCTAAAGTTGTCCGAATCTTATTGTGTCTAATGTTATTTTACAGAAACTGTGCAAATTTCTAAATGTATAACAGAGATAGTCAAAGATTATATTCACAACATCTGGTTCTTTTGCACTTCTTCTGTGTAACCCCAGCCGACCTTTTAGTTTGCATGATTCTTGTTAGACTAAACATCTTCAGTAGGTTCGGTCTACCAATTGCCATACTTTATTTCTATAGCTTGGTCTTGAGAGTGATTTATTTGAACCTGATTACCAATTTGTGAGTTGGCTACCAATTAATGATCCTCATTGGGTAGCTGACAGTTGGACATCCTGGTCCTCACCCCTCACTACGACAAATAAAGGTCCATCAGAGGACCATCACCTCTGAGGTGAAGTATTAAATATGAGTAAAATCCTACCCGTATGGGCCCAGTAGGAGTGTTGAGGTTAAGGTCATGCGAGTAAAAGCTTCCCACCTCACCCCATAAATTCTCTCTACATTTTTTACAGCCCAGTGTGCAGCCAAAGGCTTTGCTCGATAACTGAATAATTAATTCAGCCTCTCTCAATGATTTACAGCCAAAATCAATAATTTTCTCAACTTTTTCTGTGATTTGTAAGAGTACAATCCCAAAGTTTTTGGTAATGGGATCCGTAACAACAATGGTTTCCCTGCCTGGACAAAAGTCTACAAGCTGGGAGCCTTTTCCAGATCTTCCTTTACTGACTCAAATTTATCTTTGCATTAATCATCCATTTAAATTCTACAATTTTACTTAATAGTATCCCATGGTAGACATTTCCCCTGATAATATCTCAATCTGCCCAGGAAAGATAACACCTCTTCCTTGTTCTCGGGCATCTTCATCATTTTGATTTACCTCAGTGAAAGAGATTTGATCTCCCAAATAACAAACCTCCTTCTTACCAATACAATACTTTTCCTGCTTTACTGCTAATCAAAATCTCAGAATCTTTCAAGGACTTTTCTGACACACTCATTTTCTTCCTGCCATAGATTACCACACCATCTTGGAGGTAATTCAGGCTGTAATGTTGTTATGGCCTTTTGAAGATGGAAGACAAAATAAAAAGGGATCGTTTTGAATTTGTAGGCAGCCATAGGTGTTATGAATGAATGAATTTATAATTATTTAATCATTTATTAGTGTACATTCACCAAACTGAGTGGTTTACTGATTAGCATGGTGTCACTCTGCTAAGTCAGAGTGTACTTATGTGTAACAATGGGGTAGCCACTTCCTTGCAGTTTTCTCTCCTTGCACCTTAACTGCCAAAGGTCCTCCTATCTTAGTGTGCACCACACTGGGTTGTTTTGAAGCAAAGTCTGAATACAACGTATGCAGACTGTATCTGTAAACTCTTGTGAAGTCTTGAAAGTAGTGAATTTGCATGAATGCAAGGACATACACTTGCAATGCACTTTTGTGAGTTTCTTTAAGAATCGGGACCCCAATTGTCATGTTGCCCATAGTGACTGTAATGATCTTTTAAAAAAAAAAAATTGGCATGCCTCAGACAGGTTTTACTAAGTTATTACTCAGAGAAATGGTATTTAAAGTTGCTCAGCAGTTTAGTCCAATTATTTTTTAAGAAGGTTTTTTGTGTACATTTTGTTTTGAAAGGAAAGACTTGCTTTCATGCTTCTGTATATATTTGCTTATAATACAGGAGTATTCTGGGAGCATTATCAGTAGCCCCAAATTGTTACATTTTGTAAACGTGCACACATGAATCAACGTAAATGTCTGTGTGCCTATGGGTTTGTGTTTTTCTGTGATAATACATATATATCACAGTATGGAAATATGATTATAGTGAAGGCATGCAGACGCATTTATCAATTTATTTAAATAACAAATATATATTTATAAACAACACCTGGTAATGTCTAAGCCTTTAAATATTACCTCAAGTATATACTCATGGATGTTTATATAGTGGGATTTGTGCTTTGTACATAAAATTGCATAAGTCTAATGTGCTTATGTGAGTATGCATATTGCTATATATTTAGATGTTTGAGTACATCTATATATATATATATATTTATATATTAGTTTTTACCTAATGAGGGGTGGCGTGGAATGCTCCTTCAACCTCTGCCACTACCTCCACTCTCTCTCTCATCCTAAACCTCTCCAACCTCTATGGACTCCCAAACGCCCTTTCCAAACTTTTCCCTCCTTTATCCTATTCATTCAACTAACAGGCACACACATCCAGCACTCCCAATAACATCTTACATCTTCCCTTTACTAATCAACTTCAATTAACCCATCCCCTTCAAAACAATACAGTAAATGAATGAGATCTCAATGAGCACTAATTTAACACACTTAGCACAACTAATCTAAAAGCAAAGAAGAAAAAAAATGTTAAAACACTTTTTACTAACCAACTAGCTTTTTACCTCTACGTGTTTATCAATTTATTTAGATACAAAAAGTATACATTTATAAACAACACATGGTATATTTAGATGTGTGGGTATGTCTATATATATTTATATATTAGTCTTTACCTACTGAGGGGTGGCAAAGAATTCCCCTTTAACCCCTGCCCCTACCTCCACTCTCTGTCTCTTACCAAACCTCTCCAACCTCTATGGACTCCCAAACGCCCTTTACAAACTTTTCCCTCCTTTATCCTATTCATCCAACTAACAGGCGCACACATCTAGCACTCCCAATAACATCTTACATCTTCCCTTTACTAATCAACTTCAATTAACCTATCCCTTTCAAAACAATACAGTAAATGATTGAGATCTCAATGAGCACTAATTTAACACACTTAGCACAACTAATCCAAAAGCAAAGAAGAAAAAAAAATTTAAAACACTATTTACTAACCAACTAGCTTTTTACCTCTAATGCTGGCATCCGGAGTAGCGTGCTACTCACCCCACAGTGCTACAACGCCTCATCAAGGGTAGTAAGTGCAATATAAATGCATTTACAATACAATAAGAGTACTTCGGCACCACAACAACATGGGGAAAACTGCGTGCATCATATCACAGTATGGAAATATGATTATAGTGTAGGCATGTGTAAGTGTTTATCAATTTATTTAGATAAAAAGTATAAATTTATAAACAACACATGATATATTTAGATGTGTGGGTATGTCTATATATTTATATATTAGTCTTTACCTACTGAGGGGTGGCAAAGAATTCCCCTTCAACCTCTGCCCCTACCTCCACTCTCTGTCTCTTCCCAAACCTCTCCAACCTCTATGGACTCCCAAACGCCCTTTCCAAACCTTTCCCTCCTTTATCCCATTCATCCAACTAACAGGCGCACACATCCAGTCAGAGGCCTTGGCACCTGGGAGAGTACTTCCTCCATGTCCTCATCTGTGGAGGAAGGACATAAAGGATCTCATCAGCCCGACAGCCACTGACAAGAGAAAGATGCACCAGTGACTCCAATCTAGGAACCTAGAAGAACAAAGAACGCTGAAGCCAAAGCAACTTTCTCTGATGCGCTCTTTCCCTTTTCCCACACATCCCAATAGCAACACTGGCATGAGCATTATAAGACGGTCATGGGTAATAGCCCAACCACGCCACAAGCTTAAATCTATCACATGCCTTAATAAATGGAGATTAAGCCATAAAACTTGACCTATATAAATTTACCTCTATAATTTGCATGATCACCCTCCACCACCTGATTATTTACAGAAACATAATAATTTTGCCCATATTTACCTGAAGTGTGCAACATCTACATTAGGAAACGGGGGATTACTTACTCAATGTTACCTATCTGACCTACCTAACTTAGGCAATTTGCACGTATCTTCTGTGATCACCCTCTATCGCTGGAGCAACTAAGTAGGCTGGGGGGACTAGGAACACACTCACCTAACCTGGACAATATATCCACTGGGTAACAGCAACAAACCTTTATTTGACATAAAAAGACATAGAGCCTACAGGAACTTTAGTAGCACCAACCAAGAGGGAAGGCATCCCCAGATTCAGAAGCAACCACAAAACTAACAAGTGTCGCCGTAGAACACCATCCATGAGAAGGGAGTCAACGACTCATCCTGAATAACTAGCGGGTGGGACAAAGTAAAAAGAGCCTACATCTATCCCTTAGTCCTATGATCATCAAAAGGAATCTTCCAGCAGTACCCCAAACAACGTGACCACACACGCCCATGACATACTCAATACCAACAAAGAAGCAGCTAAGCAGAGGGGACACACCGAATTAGTGATTAACCAAACACCTTTGAACCCCTATTGTGAATCATAGGGATATCTCGACTTCAAGTAAACAGTTGGAGTAAGACTAAACCCAGCACTACCCAAATAGCCTAGGAAAAATATACAACCCCCACATTTTAATCACAAAGGCATAGTCATATCTCGGCACCATGGAAACATGGGCGGGGAGCGGGAGCATTTTATTATCCAGGAACGGTTCATGGGGCTGAAAATTTGTGTGGAAGTCCACATAAGGGGTCAGGGTGGAGATACTCTGACCCCATGTTTGAGAAATTGGTGTGTAGGTGACCCAATTTATATGTCCAAAATTTATTTTCCTTGATCGAATGTGATATTTGCGACAGTGACACGACTGCCAGCACAGCCCCCCGTGTACCTTCACGGGGTCGTCGCAACTACTGACATCGTCGCGAATATTGGTGAAAATATAAAAAATATATATATTTGTACACACTCACTGGTCACTGTCACGCACTCATGTTTGCACTCACAAACTCACTCAGACACTTATGCACCCATTCACATACCCACTCACACACTTATACATTCAGTCACATACCCACTCAGATACTCATGCACCCACTCACATACCCATTCAGGTACTCATGTACCCACTTACAAACTCACTCGGAGAGTGATACACCCATGTATAGGCCCATTCAGAGACTCAGGCATGTACTTAGAGACATACTCATAGACTCATGCGTACAGTCTCATACCCACTTAGAGACTCTTACACCCACTCACAGACCCATCTGGGCACTCATGCACCGACTCACAGACCCACTCAGATACTCATGCAGCTACTTACAGACTCACTCAGAAAGTCATGCACCGTTACACAGACCCACTCAGAGACTCATGCACTCACTTACAGATACACTCACACACAGATCCACTCACACACTCGCATATGTACTCACCGATGTACTGAGACACTCATACACTCTCTTACAGATCCACTCAGACAGTCATACACCTACTCACACACCCATACAGTCACTCCCACACTCAGTCACAGCCCCTCTCAGAGACTTATGCACCCAGTCATACACTCAGAAGCTCACACACCCACTCATGGACTTACTCAGATATACACGCACCCACTCATTCAGCCAGTCAAGGCTCATGCATCCACTCACAGACCCACCCAGACACTCGCCCTCCCAGTCACAGACCCACTCAGACACTGATGCATGCACCTATTCACTCACCTACTCAGAGAATTATGCTCTCACTCACAGGCCTTTTGAGACACTCATACACCCACTCACAGATCTACTCAGACCCTCATACATGCACTCACAGACCCACTCAGACACTCACATACCCATACAGTCACTCTCACAGCCACTCATAGACCCACTCAGAGACTTATGCACCCAGTTAGTTATACACTCAGAGACTCATGTACCCACACACAGTTGCACTCACAGACCCACACACCTACTGACAGAACCACTCAGACACTCATGCTACCAGTCATAGACCTACTGAGAGACTCATGCACTCACTCACAGATCCACTCAGACACTCATGCACCCATTCACTCACCCATTCAGACACCCACTTAGACACTTAGGTATCCACTCACAGATCCAGTCAGACAGTCATATACTTACTTACAAATGCACAAATGCACTCATGCACCTACTCACAGATTGAGTAAGAGACATACGCAAATAATCACAGACCCATTGTGACACTGATGCACCCACTCATAGATATACTGAGGCAGTCACGCATTTCGTTACAGAAGTATTGGTAGATTGATGCATCATCTCTTAGATCCCCTCAAATACTTTTACAGTGAATGAGAGGCTTACTGATACAGTGATGTATGCAGTCATAGATTACAATGAAAAAGTTATGCACTGTGTTATAGAGATATTAAGGGAGTTGTACATGCTATTATACAGTTGTTTAGATAGTAATGTGTTTAGTGTGTTGGTTATAATTCATTTTGAAGTTATATGTTTTGAATGTGGTGGTGGCTATTGAATGTCTGCATTTGTTTTGTCATTTCGTGACGTATTTGCAGTGATCGCAGCTACCGATTTCATTGCGATGCCCGGCGTCTCCACGAAAACGGAAAATCTGTTTAAATGGTTGTTGTTATACAAACTCCCTACAAAAATATGACTTTAATCAGTGCAGTAATAAACCCCTAGTGTTCAAAATACTGTAAAATATGTGCATATATGTGTTTTGCACCCCCTATAAACAGACGTGATCATCGCCGTTACCAGAGTCATCTCGACTCTCTGTGTAATCGCGAAAATGGGTAGTAGGGTTCAAACACAGTTTTTAAAAAGTTACTACAAATATATGCGTACAAATATGTTTTTAAAGCATTGATTTGGTTAGTGATGTGTGTATTGTAATAGTAAGAATGAATTTTTAAGTAAAATTTTTATGTGGTCGTTGAATGTCTGCTTTTGTTTTACGATTTCTCGCCATAATCACGATCATTACAACGGCGTCGCAGATTTTAAAAAATTTAAAAATATATATTTGACAAGAAAATGAAAAAAAATTGACCTTTTGGGTGGCTCTGATTTAACTAATGTCTTTAAGTGTATTTTTCAGTATGTGAAATACATTTGCTGATCACAGATTCTCCACAGTAAATGTGACAATGTTGTGCCAACTCAAAGAATTCTTCAAAATAAAACCAGTTATTAATGTACTTTCTGATAAACACATGCCAAATCAAAAAATTTGTGTTATATAATATAAATATAATATATAATATCCAATTATAGAAGGAAAATACGAAAATCTTAGAGGCTCACTTAAAAAAAATGGACGTTACAATTAAGAAATAGAATTTTAAAAAGCCTTAGAAATTCACTGAAAAAACGAAAGGTTACAGGGACATTCTAGTTGGGAATTAGCATTTAAAGAACTTAGAAATTCACTGAAAAAACCAAAGGTTACAGAGATGTTATAGTTAGGAAATAGAACAAATAAAAACTTTAGGAATTCACTGAAAAAAACAAAGGTTACAGGGACGTTATAGTTAGGCTGACATTTCACTCGTACAAAACCAGAGACATTTCACAGTTATATTTATCTGAGCTAACTATAACTCGCGCCCCCGCAATGCACTGCTTATGACCTCACATATTACATCATCCATGACATGGTCAGTGACATCACTGATGACATCTCAAATGACATCACTGATAACATCATCCATAGAATCTCTGACACATCCACTCACACCCCAATATAACCTTTCATACACCCACTCCAACTTCCACACTATTATTCTCAAAACCATTGACATACCCATACCAGTACTTACACACACTGATTCATAGGTCTACACACACATCCACTAAGTCACCCATACAGCCACTCATACACCAACTCACTCACAAATACAGGCACTGATATAACCACTCATGCAGCCATACAGCCACTCACACACTGTCAGTCACCCATATAGCTGCTCACACACCTACTCAGTCACCCATAGAGTCAATCACACAGCCACTTACTCACCTATAGTTATACACACACTCACTTATTCATACAGATACTAACACATACTAACTCCCCTATACTGTCAGTGATACAAGCACACACTTACCCATACAGCCGCTCATATACTCCAACACTGACCTGTGCTGCCTTCCACATATGCAGTTACTCACCCATATACCACTGAGACATCCATCCACTCACCGACACAGCCATACACAAACTCATTCACCCATACAGCCCCTCACAGATGCACTCACAAACCCATACTCACCCACTCACTCATCCATGTAGGCAGTCACGCACCCCCTCACCCACCCACACAGACATTCATACACCCATACAGGTACTCACACAACCAATCAATCACACATATAGCCATTCACGTACCCACTTACCAACCCATACAGCCACTTAGACATGAACTGACAGAAGGATACAGACATTCATGCAACCTAATCACTCACCCATACATTCACTGAGACACCTAATCACTGGGTTATATAGTCAGTCATGCACCCACTGATTCATCCATACAGGCACTCATACACCCATTGCTTCATCAATACACCTTGATGTATATATTTAACATTCATAAACATTTTTAAAACACTCACAGTCACTGGAGGATGTCATCAGTGATGTCATTTGAGATGTCATCAGTGACGTAATATGTGAGTTTGTAAGCAGTGCATTGCGGGGGCATGAGTTATAGTTAGCTCAGCTAACTATAACTGCTGAATTTCTCTGGTTTTGTACGAGTGAAATGTCAGCCTAACTATAACCTTCCACTAAGCTTTGTTTTTTTCCAGTGAATTTCTAAGGTTTTTTAAAATTCTATTTCATAACTATAACGCCCCAGTAACCTTTGGTTTTTTCTGTGAATATATATATAGAGAATATATCTAGCACAGTGAGAATGGGACATTTGGCTGTGCCACAAGAAAGCCCCAGAAGTCCCTTTAAGCCTATTTCCAAATTCATCCCACAAATGACTAACGATGCAATCGAGATTTTTTCGGATCGAGTAATTCAGGATCTAAATGAATTAAGACTAAAGGGACCAGGTCGTAAAGTACAGAATAACATCACTGAACAACAAAGAGAAGCACTACAGAGCCTACAAAAAGATCAAACTATTGTATGCAAACCGTCCGATAAAGGCGGAAATGTTGTCTTGCTGAAGGCGGAATACTACTGTGGCGAGGCACTGAAGCAATTACAAGATGTGTCCAATTATCTGCCAATCATGATGCGGGAATACGAAAAGAGTATTCAGGATTATCGAGAATTGATCAATAAATGGCAACAGAGAGGAATGCTTGGAGATGATGAGTACAAATTTTTGAACTGCCAGCATCCACGCATCCCTACTTTTTACCATCTCCCTAAAATACACAAGGACACTGTAAATCCTCCAGATCGCCCTATCGTATCATCTAAGGGGAGTTTGACTGAAAACATGTCTATCTTTATTGATTATTTTTTATTTGATTTTGTGGTTGAGTTGATTTTGTACACCCAGGACACTAGACATTTTTTGAAGCAGATTGAAGGTATAATGTGGGAAGATAACTTTGTAATGATTACTCTAGACATCTCTAGTTTATATACTAGCATTCATCATGTTGATGGCTTGGAAGCCATAAGATATTTTCTGAACGGTCGCTCCCTAAAATATATGGAGCATAATGCTATGCTGTTGGAATTTGTGAATTATTGCTTAACCAACAACATATTCATTTTTCAGGAACAACTGTATAGACAAATTCGCGGCACGGCCATGGGCACCTGCTTCACCCCCAGCTACGCGAACCTGTTCGTGGGCTGGTGGGAGAAGCGGGTGGCCTGGTCGGATGCCAATGAGGAGTGGACCAACAGATTGGTGAGTTGGAACCGTTATATTGATGACTTGTTCATCATTTATAACGGAACCGAGGAGTCAGCCAAGAATTTTGTAAATTTATTGAATGTAAATAACCTGAATTTGAAGTTCTCTGGAGAAATAAGTAAGACCTCTGTTAATTTCCTAGATTTGACTGTCTTTGCATATAATGGGAGACTTTGCACTACTTTACATCGTAAGCCCACGGCGGGTAATTCGGTGTTACATGCTCACAGCTGTCATCAAAAAAACTTAAAGAACAGTATCCCCTATGGGGAACTGTTACGAATTAAAAGAAATTGCACGCGTGAATGTGATTTCCAGGCAGAAGCGGCTGACAGCATGGCTAGGTTCCAGGTTCGAGGGTACTCAGAAGAGACCTTGACAAATGCTAAAAAGAAGGTAGAAACCAAGCAGAGAACCGAACTTATCAGTAGTGCATCCAATCTGAGGCAGAAAAGATCTAGGAGATTAGATAACTCACTGAATCAATGTAGGATGATTACAGATTTCTCCAGTGGTGCCAAGGATATCAGAAACATACTACGTAGGAACTGGCACATTTTGAAGGCTGATCCCATTTTAGGTGAGAATTTGTCTAAAGCTCCCCGCCTCACGTTTAGAAAAGCGCGATCACTTCGAGACTGTTTGGTTCGAAGTCACTTTGTCATAGAGAACAGACAATCTTGCTTCCACTCGGTGAAAGGCTTTTTTCCGTGTGGAAGATGCAAGGCCTGTAAATTCAGTCGTAAAGTGTCATCATATTCCATACCAGGGCTTAAAAATCCAAAACTGATTGATAAATGTATGAACTGTAATACCAGCTATACAGTATATTGTCTAACGTGTCCATGCGGACTACGTTATGTCGGCAGCACCATCCATCCGACTAAAATACGTATTCTCGAACATCTTCGAGCTATTGCCGCTAAGGATTCAAACTATCCAGTGGCCAGACATTTTGAGATTTTCCACAATAGTGACAGGGATCAGCTACGTTACTTTTGTCTGGACCACATTCCCAATGACATAAGAGGGGGGAACAGAGAATTGAGGCTTAGAAGATTGGAGTCCAGATATATTCTGGACTTACATTCTAAGATACCGTATGGCTTGAATAATGGGGAGGAGTTAGCGATACATTTATAGTTCTACTTTCCATGTTCTCTTGAAGAGGCTAAATAGTAAATTGATCTGGAATGGATTTGCAACTTTGTAAATATATGTAAATATGTGTATAGCTATCTGTACATTGGAATTTGGTCACTATTTTCTTTCTTTTTGTTTTGATGTGTTTTATCTTTCAGTATGGTGGTAGTGACATGCATGAATTTACTGCTATGTGACTTTCATGTATATAGGATAAGCTATCCATAGCTAGAATATGAGCTTCACTGGGTACGTGCAATGTTTATATCGACATGGATTTATGTACATCGGAATATGCCCATTCAGGGCGGCATTTTGATCATAATCTATGGATTATTATGATACGAATTTGCATCTGTCGAGAGGATATCGAAGATGTTAATTGATTTGTACATATATGTATATAGGCCCATTAAGGGCTGAATCATGAACGATCCAATGATTTTGAATGAATTCCATCATTGGAGTAATGGTTAAAATTGCATGTTCCAAGATGGCCAACACGGTTCGTACATGAAGTAGTCCTATGTCGATTGTGATATTCTGACTTCACCAATGAATGTATAGGTTTATTTAAATGGCGTTTTCTCGGCCTGCCGCTTTATATTGAGAAAGGCAGTCGCCGAAACGCGTCTTGTTTGTGTGCTGAAACCAAATATATTGTTTTTAAAAAAATCTCCCGTGAGTGCTGGTACTCTGTGTACTGTAGAGCTAATATATATATATATATATATATATATATATATATATATATATATATATATATATATATATATCTTCTCCACTTTCCTCGAGTGAGCCGGGACACAGCAGCTGCTGTGCGCGACCCTGTTTACCATTCCAAATCACCATGCAAAAAGCTTTGCAAACGCACACTCCTTCCGCGGAAATAAGGCACAATTCCAACATGTTTGGGAATAGTTTATTCACGGTTCCAAGCCGGCAAAACCCATCGCGTTTCGGCGTGAACGCTTGATCATGGGTTAATTCATTCCATTTTCTTCTACACACATATACTTCCAAATTACGTGCAACGTGACTAGTGACAAACATAAAAAGTGGACTCAAAATGTGGTAGAGAAACATATCTGCACTAAGGTATCGGCCATCTTGTAATGAGAAATCGGCACCAATTCACATGGTATTCCTTCTCTGAATTATCACAGTACTCATTTGTTAGGACACATTGTTACAATTCAACAGATATAATCAAAACAACATCACTTGATTATAAATAACGGATAACCAGCCAACTTGGAATGGAGAATCGAAACAGATCAACATACTGGTCTTTCCTTAAATTATTGCCATACTCATTTGATAGAGCACATTATACAATCACATAATTCTAATCAAAACAAAAATATAGGATTGAAAGTCTCAAAAGTCATTGTGGCAAAATCCATGTACAGGAGTAAGACACGCCCTTATTTCCAACCAAGATCTCAATGTGAAATCCCCACTCTTTCTTTAGATATAACCGATTGGAAGACATCTTATGCAAACCAATCCCAACAAGATAAATAATGAACCTGTACGTATTTCATGAGCTCCCCAACTTTGAATGCTGATATAGCGCTGTGGTGCCTGGTTTCCAAATATATCCCCCTGCAGTATAATCAATATAATCCATACATCTACAATTCCAATGAACATGATATATGGGAAAATATACGGTTTGCAAAAAGATCATAGAATTGCCCTCAATCACCCCAAATAATCCAAATGGGATGTACTTCAACAGGTACAGTCATACTCGATGAAAATAATCATCAACCCTTATCGCTGAGTGACCTCTAAAAAATACATAATAATAATACCCTAATGGGTAAATGCATCAGATACAACTGGTCTCAGCAATAACCTCAAACAATTCTGCCCCAGTGGGCCAGAGTGCCAAATGATCTGTAACTCTTATCAAAAAATGAAAAAGTATGAGAAAATAATAAATCTATATACAGTACAAACTCATTTGTGCTTGCACTTTCCATTTCCTAGTGCTCAAGATATCAACAATTCAGCAGTAAAGAGGAGTTCAGCGTAGTTTTACAGAACAGATACTGGTTCTCCACCTAAAATAAAGAACATAATCAAGTATTACAGCCTTGCCCTTATACCTAGTGCTATATACTCTACCAAAAGTTAAAACAGTGAAAATAGTGAACTTTATACAACGTGAAATGTGCAATTAAAAATGACATGTTAAAAACATACGGTACATCAGGGCACGAAGTTAATCTAAAGGTCAAGAAAGAGAGGGGAGGATATAGAAATGTTATATTAGATGTGCACCCAACGCCCAACTGCCAGCTGTCAACAACCCTATGGCAGTTATAACAATACAGAGCTGAAACGAACAAGGACTAAATCCAATACATATACATACACCAAACTGGTTTTAGTCACCCAAAAACCAGGATAATTCCTCTTCAGAATTCAAACCCTGAGGGGCTCTAGTATCTAATTCCAAAATATATTTATATTCCAGTTGGCGCAACCTACGGACCCTGTCGCCCCCCCTGATGTTTTGTGGGACACGATCAATGACAAAAAAGCGCAACAAGTTACGATTGCTCTTGTGTAGTTCCTCAAAGAGGCGTGCCACCGGGTAAGCTTTATCTTTATTTTGTATTGCCCGCATATGCTCCAGAATACGCTTTTTCGTGGGAAACATTGTACTGCCCACGTAATGCTTGGAGCAGGGACACGTTAAGACATAAACACAGAAATCAGAGAGGCAAGTCAGATATTTCTCTATCACTTTACAGTATTCGTCACTGGGTAAAAGATCTTTTTAACATTCGTGCTAAACTTGCATGCCTTACAGGACATGCAAGTAAAGAAACCTTGAGTGCCAAAGCTTATGGGTTTGGTCAGCGTGACATCATTAGCACAAAGCTTATCCTTTAGCGAATTGCCCTTCCTGAATGAAATATTTGGAAATTCATTCAATACTCCCTCTAAAGTAGGCTCTGTTTTTAAGATCTTCCAATGCCTCCTAAGACATTTTGTCAGATCTTGTGAGGCCGTATTGTAAGTTGTGACATATCTGATTATGTTATCATTCGCATTCGTAGTATTTACCTTCGGGACTAGCAATTCATCACGTCTTAAGCTAGCTGCTTTGTCCTGTGCATCTTCAATAGTCCTAGCTGCATAGCCCCGGTCTAAAAATCTAGTAGTCATGCAGTCACATTCCTTCTCAAAATCAATATCAGAGCTACAGTTCCTCCGAGCCCGGAGGACCTCACCATATGGGATACTCTGAATCAATGTCTTGGAGTGGCCACTATCTGCATGGAGTAGAGTATTCCCTGCGGTTTTCTTACGGAATAATCTCGACGTAATCTGGCTATTTACCACTTCAATTTGTAAATCCAAGAACTCTATGCAGGTTTTGCTCATGTTACCTTCAAATCTGAGATTGAGATCATTTGTGTTAAAAAATAAAACACAATTAGTAGCTAGTTCCTGACTGCCCTCCCACACAATAAAAAGATCATCAATATAACGTAACCAGATTCTTATATGGTCGTTATATTGTTTGTAGGCCTTGGACACCTGCTGCTCCCACCACCCCATAAAAAGGTTGGCATAACTGGGAGCAAAGCAGGTGCCCATAGTAGTCCCTTGTCTCTGTCTGTAAATGATGTTATTGAAAATAAAAAAGTTATTTTCAAGACAGAAAATGATCATCATCAATAACATTTCATTATGTTGCAGAAAGGAGATGGACCGTGACTTTAAAAAGTGTTTGCAAGCTTGGACACCATCAACATGCTTAATGGAGGTGTACAGACTGCACACATCCAAAGTTATCAACAAGAAACTGTCTTGCCAAACCACATCTTTGATTCTATCCAGAAAATCTTTGCTGTCCTGTATGTAGGAGGGTAATGTCTCCACATACGGTCGCAAAAAGTGATCTATGTATTTCTCATTACAAGATGGCCGATACCTTAGTGCAGATATGTTTCTCTCTACCACATTTTGAGTCCACTTTTTATGTTTGTCACTAGTCACGTTGCACGTAATTTGGAAGTATATGTGTGTAGAAGAAAATGGAATGAATTAACCCGTGATCAAGGCATTCACGCCGAAATGCGTTGGGTTTTGCCGGCTTGGAACCGTGAATAAACTATTCCCAAGCACGTTGGAATTGTGCCTTATTTCCATGGAAGGAGTGTGCGTTTGCAAAGTTTTTTGCGTGGTGATTTGGAATATATATATATTCACTGAAAAAACCATAGGTTTCAGGGACGTTATAGTTAGAAATTAGCCTTTAAAAAAATGTAGAAATTCACTGAAAAAACCATAGGTTTCAGGGACGTTATAGTTAGTTGGACATTTCACTAGTACAAAACCAGAGAAATTCGCCCGTTATAGTTAGTTGAGCTAACTATAACTCGCGCCCGCGTAATGCACTGCTGATGACATCACATATTACATCATTCATGACATGGTCAGTGACATCACTGATGACATCACATTTGACATCTCAAATGACATCAGTGAATTTCTACGGTTTTTTAAAGGCTAATTTCTAACTATACGTCCCTGAAACCTATGGTTTTTTCAGTGAATTTCAAAGGTTTTTTAAATGCTAATTTCTATAACTGTAACGTCCCTGAAACCTATGGTTATTTCAGTGAATTTCTAAGGTTTTTTAAATGCTAATTTCTATCTATAACGTCCCTGAAACCTGTGATTTTTTCAGTGAATTTCTAAGGTTGTTTAAATGCTAATTTTTAACTATAACATCCCTGAAACCTGTGGTTTTTTCAGTGAATTTCTAAGGTTTTTAAATGCTAATTTCTAACTACACCTAGATAGGTAAGACATGTGCAGAAAGAGAAAGAAAGGAGCAGAAAGAAGCAAGAGAAGTGCAGAAAGAAGCAAGAGAAGTACAGAAAAAGGCAAGAAAAGTGCAGAAAAAAGCAAGAGAGGTGCAAAAGAGGAAGAAAGGTGCAGAAAGAAGCAGGAAAAGTGATGAAAGAGGTAAGAGAGGTGCAGAAAGAAGCAAGAGAAGTACGGAAAGAAGCAAGAGAGGTACAGAAAGAAGCAAGAGAGTTGCAAAAAGAAGAGAGTGAGCTGCAGAAAGAGGGACGAGAGGTGTAGAAAGAGGCAAGAGAGGTGCAGAAAGAAGAGAGTGAGCTGCAGAAAGAGGCAAGAGAGGTGCAGAAAGAGGCAAGAGAGGTGCAGAAAGAAGAGAGTGAGGTGCAGAAAGAGGCAAGAGAGGTGCAGAAAGAGACAAGAGAGGTGCAGAAAGAGGCAAGAGAGGTACAGAAAGAGGCAAGAGAGGTCTAGAAAGAGGAAGAAAGGTGCAGAAAGAGGTAAGAAAAATGCAGAAAAATGCAGAAAAAAGCAAGAGAAGCGCAGAAAGAACCAAGAGAGGTGCAGAAAGAAGCAAGAGAGGTGCAGAAAGAAGAGAGTGAGGTGCAGAAAGAGGCAAGAGAGGTGCAGAAAGAGGCAAGAGAGGTGCAGAAAGAGGCAAGAGTGGAGAAGAAAGCCAAGAGAGGTGCAGATAGAGGCAAGAGAGGTGAAGAAAGAGGCAAGAGAGGTGCAGAAAGAGGCAGGAGAGGTGTAGAAAGAGACAAGACTAGTACAGAAAGAGGCAAGAGATGTGCAGAAAGAGGCAAGAGAGGTGCAGAAAGAGGCAAGAGAGGTGCATAAAGAGGCAAGAGGGGTGCAGAAAGAAGAGAGTGAGCTGCAAAAGGAGGCAAGAGAGGTGCAGAAAGAGGCAAGAGAGGTGCAGAAAGAGGCAAGAGGTGTAGAAAGAGTCAAGAGAGGTACAGAAAGAGGAAGAAAGGTGCAGAAAGAAGCAAGTGAGCTACAGAAAGAGGGAAGAGAAGAGCAAAAAGAGTCAAGAGAGGTGCAGAAAGAGGAAGAAATGTTCAGAAAGAGGCAAGAGAGGTGCAAAATGAGGCAAGAGAGGTGCAGAAAGAGGCAAGAGAATTACAGAAAGAAGCAAGAGAGGTACAGAAAGAAGCAAGAGAGGTACAGAAAGAACCAAGAGAAGCGCAGAAAGAGGCATGAGAGGTGCAGAAAGAGGCAAGAGAGGTGCAGAAAGAAGAGAGTGAGCTGCAGAAAGATGGAAGAGAGGTACAGAAAGAGGCAAGAGAGGTGCAGAAAGAAGAGAGTGAGCTACAGAAAGAGGCAAGAGAGGTGCAGAAAGAGGCAAGAGAGGTGCAGAAAGAAGATAGTGAGGTGCAGAAAGTGGCAAGAGAGGTGCAGAAAGAGACAAGAGAGGTGCATAAAGAGGCAAAGAGGTGCAGATAGAGGCAAGAGAGGTCCAGAAAGAGGAAGAAAGGTACAGAAAGAGGCAAGAAAAAGGAAGAAAAAGGAAGAAAGGTGCAGAAAGAAGCAAGAGAGGTGCAGAAAGAAGCAAGAGAGGTGCAGAAAGAAGAGAGTGAGGTGCAGAAAGAGGCAAGAGAGGTGCAGAAAGAGGCAAGAGTGGAGAAGAAAGCCAAGAGAGGTGCAGATAGAGGCAAGAGAGGTGAAGAAAGAGGCAAGAGAGGTGCAGAAAGAGGCAGGAGAGGTATAGAAAGAGACAAGACTGGTACAGAAAGAGGCAAGAGATGTGCAGAAAGAGGCAAGAGAGGTGCAGAAAGAGGCAAGAGAGGTGCATAAAGAGGCAAGAGGGGTGCAGAAAGAAGAGAGTGAGCTGCAGAGAGAGGGAAGAGAGGTGTAGAAAGAGGCAAGAGAGGTGCAGAAAGAAGAGAGTGAGCTGCAAAAAGAGGCAAGAGAGGTGCAGAAAGAGGCAAGAGAGGTGCAGAAAGAGGCAAGAGAAGAGCAAAAAGAGTCAAGAGAGGTGCAGAAAGAGGAAGAAATGTTCAGAAAGAGGCAAGAGAGGTGCAAAATGAGGCAAGAGAGGTGCAGAAAGAGGCAAGAGAATTACAGAAAGAAGCAAGAGAGGTACAGAAAGAAGCAAGAGAGGTACAGAAAGAACCAAGAGAAGCGCAGAAAGAGGCATGAGAGGTGCAGAAAGAGGCAAGAGAGGTGCAGAAAGAAAAGAGTGAGCTGCAGAAAGATGGAAGAGAGGTACAGAAAGAGGCAAGAGAGGTGCAGAAAGAAGAGAGTGAGCTACAGAAAGAGGCAAGAGAGGTGCAGAAAGAAGAGAGTGAGCTGCAGAAATAAGCAAGAGAAGTGCAGACAGAGGTAAGATAGGTGCATTAAGAGGCAAGAGAGGTGCAGAAAGAGGCAAGAGAGGTGCAGAAAGAAGAGAGATGCAGAAAGAGGCAAGAGAGGTGCAGAAAGAGGCAAGAGAGGTACAGAAAGATGCAAGAGAGATGTAGAAAGAGGCAAGAGTGGTGCAGAAAGAGGCAAGAGATGTGCAGAAAGAGGCAAGAGAGGTGCAGAAAGAGGCAAGAGAGGTGCAAAAGAGGCAAGAGAGGTACAGATAGAAGAGAGTGAGCTGCAGAATGAGGGAAGAGAGGTACAGAAAGAGGCAAGAGAGATACAGAAAGAAGAGAGTGAGCTGCAGAAAAGAGGCAAGAGAGGTGCAGAAAGAGGCAAGAGACATGCAGAAAGAGACAAGAGACAACTAGATTGCTAACATTCTATATTTATTACAAAAGTGTGGCACGCCTGACGTCTTCTTGATGTAATCAAAACTGTAATACCTAAAGCATTTCCTTTAGAAATTATAGAAATGAGAGGGTCTTATTTGCATAGAAATTATGGTTGGTGCTCTAAAAACTAAAATGAGGACATATTTTCTGAGTTCTCAAATAGCGACAAAGCACTTTTAAATTATTTGTTATCTTTATGTTTTTTATCCAGTTGACCACTTGATTAAATGTTACGCTTAGGGGAGAGAATGTGGTGTTACTTCCAGAGCTGCAGACTTTGCAACTGGGAAACCAAGTTGGAGTTTTTGCTTCAGCTCGACATTCTGTGATTCTGGTCAAATCACTTAATCTCCCCATGCCTACAACCAAAATGAGTTTGTCCTTGTATGATGTAACCAATGCTCATGTAAAGCGCTCCAATATCTGACCAGCCTGCACTATATAAAACTGTAAAAAAGCAAAGGATAAAAAGTGTTTTCCACACTTCTGTCATTGGGCTATACGTGGGCTACATCTGGGTGATATTTGTGCTACATGTGGGCTCCTTTTTCTCTGGTGGCCATCTTGGGAGACTTCAATTAAATTCATTAAACTTTATTCGATCTGATTTAGAAACATAGAGCATAAAAGTGTACATAAAAACAGTAAATCCTCTTTCTTAATACAAAACAGTGAGAATTAATTAAAACCAGTAGGTAAAAACGGGTGTTACAAAGCCTGGTTCAGAGCAACTTCAGTTTAACAGAATAGTAAAGTTCAATGTTTCGCAAGATCAGTCTCATGTACTTCGTGCAAAATACGCAATAAGGGGTCCAAGTAAGAGCAACGCTTCAATACCTGACCAGTCTGCACTATATAAAACTGCAAAAAACAAAAAATAAAAAGTGTTTTGCACACTTCTGTCATTGGGCTATATGTGGGCTACATCTGGGTGATATTTGTGCTACATTTGGGCTCTTTTTTCTCTGGTGGCCATCTTGGGAGACTTATTTGTTATCAAGTTTCCTAATTTCCTCATTTACTGCAGTCTCCTCAGTAGGACATGCTTTCAGTTTTTTACTTTGAATCCATCAAGAAGGCATTCAGATGTGTCACACATTTGCCATAAATTCAGAATGTTAGCACTCTAGTTGCTCATTAGATCACTGTAGTAAAGTTACTGCTCACCAGGGAGTTAACTGGAAGTCTGCTGCTGATATTGAAAGTGATTGTTTCAGTCTGCATGTCAGAATTTTCTAATGAAATAGAAGAGGATTTGAGATCTCAGTTAAAACATGCACTAATTTTTCTTTCTGCAGCACTAACCATAATTTCTATGGCAAAATGAACCCCCTCATTTTGTTCCTTTTTAAATTAAAAGTGTTACCAGTTTATTCCAATCAAGATGTCTTCAGGTGTGCCATCATTTTGTCATAAGTAAGTCTGTTAGCGCTCTAGTTGTTCTTTAGAACACTCTGGGAAGTTGCAGTAGAACACAAAGGAATCAACTGACAGGCTGCTCTTGTTGAAATATAACAGGAAGATATTTGAGATCTCACTTAAAACATGTCCTAATTTTTCTTTCTACAGCACTATCCATAATTTCTATGACAAAATGAACCCCATCATTTTGTTCCTTTTTAAATTAAATGTTTTAAGTGTTACCAGTTTATTCCAATCAAGATGGCTTCAGGTGTGCCATACTTTTGTCATAAGTAAGGCTGTTAGCGCTCTAGTAGTTCTTTAGAACACTCTGGGAAGCTGCAGTAGAACACAAAGGAATCAACTGACAGTCTCTGCCCTTGTTGGATGTACATGTTTTACTGAGAATGTCAGACTTCATTCTCACATGACTGAGAAAGATAATGTGAATTTACAGAAAATATTCTCTCATTTTAGCTTCTGGAGCACCTTCCAAACCTCTATGGGACAAGCATGAGAAAATAGTTTTCTCTCAAACATGATTCATGATATCCCAGCAGAAGGTTTTTCACAGGGTAAAATCACCTTAGAACACACCACAATTCCTAAAATTAGTATGGTACCATCAACAAATGAATTCTAATGTAACTAAAGTCTGTTATCACCCTTTATAGTTCTCCTTTTGGTGACCCTCAAAATCTTCTATTCACTACAATGCATTTCAATAGGGTGCTATCATGTATATTGGTCCCAAGATGGCTGCCAGCAATTCCAGGATGAAGTGCTGATGTCATTTGAGATGTCATCAGTGATGTCATCAGTGATGTCACTGACCATGTCATGAGTGATGTAATATGTGACGTCATCAGCAGTGCATTGCGGGGGCGCGAGTTATAGTTAGCTGAACTAACTATAACAGCCAAATTTCTCTGGTTTGTACGAGTGAAATGTCCAACTAACTATAACGTCCCTGAAACCTATGGTTTTTAAAGTGAATTTAAAGGTTTTTTAAATGTTAATTTCTAACTATAACGACCCTGAAACCTATGGTTTTTTCAGTGAATTTCAACGTTTTTTAAATGCTAATTTCTAACTATAACGACCCTGAAACCTATGTTTTTTTCAGTGAATTTCAAAGGTTTTTTAAATGCTAATTTCAAACTATGCCTACATAGCTAGGACATATGCAGAAAGAGGAAGAAAGGCACAGAAAGAAGCAGGAGAAATGCAGAAAGAGGCAACAGAAGTCCAGAAAGACAAAGAAAGGTGCAGAAAGAAGCAAGAGATATGCAGAAAGAACCAACAGAGGGGCAGAAAGAGGCCTTGTTGCAAAGTCATCCTGTGCCCCCAACTTTTTACTGACGGGTACAGGTGGTAACTGAGTCTGAGTAACCAGGCTTAGAGCCAGTGCTATGCTAAAAGACACTTAGGGGCCCATTAGGATGACGGGCGGACTTCCGTCCGGCCGCCACCCTAGCGGTGCTGGGACCACCCGCCAGTGGTGCAGCGGTCCCGCACCAGCGATTAGAATGCCACCGCCACCGTGGTGGTGGCATCCTCCATTCCCAGCATTGTGGCGGGCGGTGCGCACAGCATCGCCCGCCACAATGCTGGGAATGCACTGTGTGCATTGGCATGCACAAGGTGGCTGGCACCGTGCGGTGTCTGTCACCTTGTGCATGCCAATGTTGAGGTACCATGGGTACCCCCCAAGTGCAGCCCCCCACCCCCCCACCCCCCAGGGGGCCCGCAATGGGCCCCCAAAGGCATTCTCCGCATGCTTTTCCATGGCGGAGACTCCGCCATGGAAAGGCATGTGACCGCCATCATCCTAATATGGATGGCGGTGCCTGCAAGGCACCACCTCCATATTCCAGGCCTTTTCCGCCCAGTAGGCAATCGGGCGGATTGCCTACCGGCGGATGGTATTTCCGTCCGCCTGGGTCCCCACCGCCATACTAATATGGCGGTGGGGAAATGTGAGGCGGGCGGAGGGGAATGGCGGGCGGATCGCCACCGCCATACGGGCGGTGGCGATCCGCCCGTTATCATAATGGGCCCCTAAGAATACAGTGAAAACACCTACATACACTAGGGTACACTATGGGTTGGGGTACCCCTGTGATTGGCATGACCTCCCCTGTAAGGCCCTAGTACATAATAGGGCAGGGGTATTAAAACTACCTCTAAGTCAGAGGTGCAGAAAGATGCTTCTTTAACTAGTAGTCGCGTTTGCAGAGTGGTAGAGAAAGGGTGCTGGGCCTCTGACCAGCGCTCAGGAATTCCGCTGTGTAGGACTTACAGGAGGTACCAAGAGGGCTTCTTGGCCCCCAAAGTCCCTCAGGAGTAAAGTGGACTTTATCCCCTATCCCGTAGTCTGCCAGGAGGTGCGTTTGCAGAGTGGTGGAGAAAGGGAGCGTGGTCTCCGAAGATGTCTTAGCAATCCTACTGTGTGGGACTTACTGGAGGTAACAAGAGGGGTAGTTGGCCCCCAAGGACATCCTTGGGGGCCAACTACCCCTCCTTTTACCTCCAGTAAGTACCACACAGCAGGATTGCTAAGTTCTCATACCAGTCCACGCCCCCTTTGCCCACCACTCTGCAAACGCGCTCCCTGGTGCACTCTTGAATGGGGATTGAAGTCCCCTTCACTGCTGGGGATCCTTAGGGGCCAACTAGCCTACCTCTTACCTCCAGTAAGCCCCACACAGTGGGATTGCTGAGAGGTGGACACAGGCCATGCCCCCTTTCTCCACCATTCTGCAAACGCGCCTCCTGGCACGCTCTTGGTTGGGGGATGAAGACCCCTTTCCTCATGAGGGTCCCTGGGGGCCAACTAGCCACCCAGGTACCTCCAGTAAGTACCACACAGCTGGATTGCAGAGAGGTTGTCCGAGGCCACGCCCCCTTTTTACACGACTCTGCAAACACGCCTCCTGGCACACTGCTGCTCAGGGGACGAAGTCCACTTGTGTCCTGAGGTCTTCAGGACACAAGAGGACCTCATCACCCCACCAGCAGTGCACCAAGAGGCGCGTTTGCAGAGTGGTGTAAAAAGGGGTGTGGCCTCGGACCACCTCTCTGCAATCCAGCTGTGTTGCACTTACTGGAGGTACCTGGTGGACTAGTTGGCCCCCAGGGACCCTCAGTATTCAAGGGGACTTAGTTCCCCAACTTAGAACGCGCCAGGGGGCGCGTTTGCAGAATGGTGCAGCGAGGGGGCGGGGCCTCCGGCGAGATACCGGCTTTTTTAAAAAAAAAATTGTTAGAAGGGAGCTGTGTGGCCCCCCTTCTTTCCATCTTTTTTGGGCCCTGGGGACCCCATCCCCCAGGGCCTGCCACATTAAAAAAAAAAAAACACGGGAAGGGGCAGCGCAGCCTCTTCCCGAGGCCGATTTTGGCCCCGAATACCCCATCCCCCGGGGCATGGCCTCCTTTTTTATATATATTTATAGGGAAGGGGGGCCGCGTGGCCCTACTTCCCTAGGCCACTATTGGCCCCGGGGATCCCATCCCCCGGGGCATGGCCATTTTACATTTAAATTCAAGGAGGGGGCCATGCGGCCCCCCTCCCCAGGCCGATTTCAGCCCCGGGGACCCCATCCCCCAGGGCCCGGACAGTTTTTATTTTTAAATTAAAGGGAGGGGTCCATGTGGCCCCCTCCCGGGCCACTTCTGGCCCCGGGGACCACATCCCCCGGGCCCGGCCCTTAGTGTTGGGGACTGTGGGGGGAGCCCCAATGCCCCCACGGTCCCTGCTGGTTCCCCACCTCCTGCGGGAGCCAGCATTGCTTTGGGCAAGGGGCTGCTAACATGCAGCTCCCTTGCTCAAAGCAATCTGCTTCACTTCATGGAAGCGAGAGCAGGTTTCCTGCTCTCGCTTCCATGAAGCGAAGCAGTGTTTGCTATGACAGGGCGGGAGCCGTGCTCCCGCCCTGCCATAGCAACACAGCAATGTCCTGGGGGTGGGCACCCCCGGACATTGCAGGAGCCGGCCCTGGGGGGTGGCGGTCCCCAGGGCCATCAAGGGCTCCAGGAGGGGGTCCGCGCAGCCCCCCTCCCATCATTTGCATAGCCCCGGGGAGGTGGTGGTCCCCGGGGCTGGGGGGCCATAATGGACCCCTGTATTTAAATGGAGTTTGCCCCGGGGAGGTGGAGGTCCCTGGGGCAGTGTGGGGAGGGGCAGGAGCCCCCCCACACTTTTTTACATTTTATTTAAGCCCTGGGGAGGTGGACGTCCCCGGGGCTTGGGGGGCCAAGGGGCCCCCGAACATAATTTAGAATGCCCCGAGGAGGTGGCTGTCCCCGGGGCAGCATGGGGGGAAAGGAGCCCCCCACGCATTTACAAATAAAGCCCCGGGAGGTGGCGGTCCCTGGGGCTGTGGGGGCCCCCGCTACATAAATAAGCAATGCCCCCAGGACCTGGCCCACCCGGGGGCTTTAAAAAATGAAGCGCAGTCATTTTTTGTTTTTGTTTCAGCCGGGGTCGCACTGGGTGCGCGAATCTGGCCGAAAATAAAAAAACAAAATGCTTTTTTGGGCCCTGGGGGTCTCTGTGGGACCCCCTGACCAGGCCTAGGGGGTCAGGGTGTTTTTATCCTGCCCGCTTTTCTTCTTTTTTAATGTTTCACTCACCTTTTTCCTTCTCCTTGTACCGAGTCACAAGATGGCTGTCAACACTTCCTAGTTTGAAGTGTTGGCAGCCAATCAGAGGCAAGCTCGTGCTCGGGAGGGCTCAGCCAATCAGATCTCACAATTTTTAAATATCGATATCTGTAAATCTTTAAATATCTCAAAAACTACTGAACAGATTTACACCATTTAAAAAAAAGTGTGCTTTCTGGACCAAGAACTATCTCTCTGCCAAATTTGGTGTAATTCCGTTTAGCAGTTCAGGCTGTAGCTGTGTCTAAAGTTTCCTATGGAAATTAACAAGGAGAAAACACATTTTGGGACCCCCCTTTTTTCTCTGCCCCCCCTTGACGAATCAACCCAAAACTTTCAAGACAGGAGCTGACCTGAGTGAACAATTAGTTTTGAAAATTTCGTGATTATTCGTCAAACGGCGCCAAAGTTATTGGCAAATCAAAAAATGCTTTTCCTATGGAAACAAGGTTCTAACTATAACTACCTACTGGCTGCCGCCAGTAGGTAATATATGTGTGTATATATATATATATTTCTCCACAGCGGCACAATGAAACCACAAATTAGACGCACTCACGGGTCAATTCTTGATGTTTTCTTTATTGTGCAGACCCCCAATCAAGAATTGACCCGTGAGTGCGTCTAATTTGCGGTTTCATTGTGCCGCTGTGGAGAAATATATCGCGGCTCAAGACCGCGACGACAGCACCCAGGGCGAGTGGAGCGGCGGCGGTGACTTCAGTGCTTACCATATATATATATATATATATATATATATATATATATTCACAGAAAAAACCATAGGTTTCAGGGACATTATAGTTAGAAATTAGCATTTAAAAAACCTTAGAAATTCACTGAAAAAACCACAGGTTTCAGGGACGTTATAGCCAGTTGGACATTTCACTCGTACAAAACCAGAGAAATTAGGCCGCTATAGCTAGTTGAGCTAACTATAATTTGCGCCCCCTCAATGCACTCCTGATGACGTCACATATTACATCACTCATGACATGTCAGTGACATCACTGATGACATCATCCACATGATAATCTGATGCACCTCCTCACACCCTAATATAACCTTTGATACACCCACTCTAAAATACAGACTACCATTTTCGAAACCACAGACACACCAATTCCAGTTACTACAAACCCACTTACTGATTCCTAGGTCTACACACACATCCACTCATTCACGCACACAGTCACTCATACATGCAGTCACTCATCAAAACAGCACTATCATTTGCACTCATACACCTATACAGACACTCACACACTGCCACTCATCCATAGAGTTAGTCACACACCTAGTCAGTCATGTAAAGAATCAATCACACTCCCATTTACTCACCTATACAGTTATACACACACCACCTCACTTGTTCATACAGATACTAACACATACTTACTCTCTTATACAATCACTGATACAAGCACATACTCATCCATACAACCACTCTCACAATCACTCACTCTCACATATAGTCATTTATATACTTCAACACTCACATATACTGCCTTTCACATATGTAGTTACTAACACATGTACCACTGAGACATCCATCACTAACCAACACACCCATACACACGCTCACCCTCCCATACAGCCCTTCACAGATGTACTCTTGAACCCATACACCCAATGAATCACCCACTCACACATCTATGTACAGAGTCACACACACCCCACCCACCCACACAGACACTCAGGCACCCATACAGATACTCAGACAACCAATCAATAACCCATATAGACACTCATGTAGCTACTCACCAACCCACGCAGCCGCTTACACACCAACTGACAGACTGATACAGACTCTGGTCCCGGGAGTTACATTAGAACTGCCGGGACCAGGAAGTTCCAGCGGAGACCGGAGTAGGTGCAGATGCGGGCGAGCGCCATTACCAAAGTGTTCTAATAGGGGCTCTACCCTCCCGGGACCAGAGTTACATTGTATTTTCGTAAACAACGTACACACACAGATGTGGACCCAAATAACGGTCAGTCCACAGAGCATAATTAGCATACCTTAGCGCGTGTGCTACAAAATGCGTATACACGTGGTTTAAAAAGTTTTTTGCCACTCACTTTTTATCACTTTTTTTCACTTTCACCACTTTTTTATTTATTGTGATAGAGGTCCTGAAGAAAGCCCTACCCAATCCTTTTGCGGGCTGAAACATGCAGACCGGCAGATAACTAAGACGCAACTAATAGTCTTTTATGTTATCCACTCATTATTTTTAAATATACCCTGGACCACTGGGAATAAAGTAATTATCAGTTAGAGACCCAGAGGTATTTTTAAAAAACCGCTTCATCACACTCACACTCAAAAAAAACCCAGCTCCACTGTAATCAGGTGTCGCAGCACAGCTGAGTAGCATTCGGCTACTCAGCTGGGAACCCGATGATGAAGCATGACACCAACTAGGTTGGTGTGTGAGGGTTCTTTTCACAAATCCTTGCGGTGCCAGGCACTACAGTGTCGGACAACCTGCTAGACTGGTCTGTCCAAGTTGTTTATTAATACTTACCAGGGGACAAGTACGGCCCATACACGGTCCTAGCTCTCCCATTTGTTTATCCTAATATATGTATATAAAACATATTTAAACTTTACAGAAACACACAGTCACTGGATGATGTCATCAGTGATGTCATTTGAGATGTCATCAGTGATGTCATTTGAGATGTCATCAGTGATGTCATCAGTGATGTCACTGACCATGTCATGAGTGATGTAATATGTGACGTCATCATCAGTGCATTGCAGGGGCGCGAGTTATAGTTAGCTCTACTAACTATAACGGCCGAATTTCTCTGGTTTTGTACGAGTGAAATGTCCAACTAACTATAACGTCCCTGAAACCTGTGGTTTTTTCAGTGAATTTCTAAGGTTCTTTAAATGCTAATTTCTGACTTTAACGTCCCTGAAACCTATGTTTTTTTCAGTGAATTTCTAAGGTTTTTTTAAATGCTTATTTCTAACTATAACGCCCCTGAAACCTGTGGTTTTTTCAGTGAATGTATATATATATATATATATATATATATATATATATATCCACTGGCTCCGGCGTGTTTCCTCGTGGCAGCCTAACCGCCGGTGGTGCTTGGAAATACAGTGCTCCACCGCACGCTGTGTGTAATTGGCAAAAACAGTTCCCCAACGCAATCTGCAAGAAACCTCCTGCAGTTGAAAATCCTTTATTAGTACTTTGGCAGTAGCACTAACACCAACCCGCACACAGAGAGTGGCTCTTTCTCTTGTCCTTTTAGTAGCACTGTGCATACACTTATAAAGGACAATGGTTCTATCACGTGCGTTTGGTGCAACCCACAGGACCTTGAGGTTGTGTGGACACCCTGTTTGAAGAATATTGGACCATATTTCTTCCCTGTCACCACATCATGATTAAGCAACTTGGCGAAAGCAGACTTGCTTAGATGGTGACATGAAGCATTCGAACAGATAATTGGCATAACTAGATATTGTAGAGTCCAACCCGGTCATCCTTAGACAGTTTTATCAAAGACTAACTAGATGATCTTAATATGCTATCTCAAGATGGCCACCATCATATCTCATGAAAAGCATGTAAATAGTAACTTTTCGATATCTGTGACATATTGACTATGTTAATATATCACAAAGCACAGTTTGGGAGTACATGACATATGACAAGAATTGCTTGTGAAATGTTTTCTATTACCGTAATGTTTACTTTTGCACGAATGTAAGGCTCCCAACTGGGATTGACCCATTATAAAATGGATGCCACAGTAGAACCACGAATTTGCAGTTGTGTAAGAGTTGTCCGTTCTCTGTGTCTGACTACCTGTATGTAAATATATGGTTTGGCAATAAAACAGTGTGTGAACAAGACTGCTGTGACAGTCGAAACGCGTAACTGGTATTAAATCTTTGGCTCAGCAAATTTCCCCTGAGTGTGTGCTTACTTGGTTTCTTTTGGAATAATTATGACCGGTGAGCTATGCATGTGGGGGCAGAAAGAGCAATTGAGTTTGTTTATATATCTATCTATATATATATTCACTGAAAAAACCATAGGTTTTACAGACGTTATAGTTAGAAATTAGCATTTAAAAAACCTTTGAAATTCACTTAAAAAACCATAGGTTTCAGGGGCGTTATAGTCAGCTGGACATTTCACTCGTACAAAACCATAGAAATTCCACTGTTATAGTTAGTTCAGCTAACTATAACTCGCGACCCCGCAATGCACTGCTCATGACTTCACATATTACATCATTGATGGTATGGTCAGTGACATCACTGATGACATCATCCAGTGACGGTGTGTTTCTGTAATGTTTAAATATGTTTTACATATATTCTTAGGTGTATTGAAGAATGAGTGGGTGTATAAGTGTCCGGATGGGGGATTTTACAGGTGTGTGACTGATTGTATAAGTGAGTGATTAAACGTGTCTTACTGAATGCATGGGTTAGTGACTAAACTGTGTTAATGTGTGTATCAGTCTGTCTGTTGTTGTGTAAGCTGCTACATGGGTTGGTCAGTAGCTACATGAGTGTTTATATGGGTTTTTGATTGTTTGCCTGAGTATTTGTATGGGAGACTGAGTGTGTGTGTGGGTGGGTTGGAGGTGTGTGACTCTGTGCATTGATGTGTGAGTGCTTGATTCACTGGGTGTATGGGTTCAAGAGTGCATGTGGAAACAGCTATATGGGTGGGTGAGTGTGTGTATGGGTGTGTTGGTGAGTGAATGGATGTCTGAGTGGTACATGTGTGAGCAACTACATATATAAAAGGCAGTATATGTGAGTGATGCTGTATATAAATGAGTATATGTGAGAGTGAGTGATTGTGAGAGTGGCTGTATGGATGAGTGTGTACTTGTATCAGTGATTATATAAGAGAGTAATTATGCGTTAGTATCTGTATGAATTAGTGAGGTGGTGTGTGTATAACTGTATAGGTGAGTAAATGGGAGTGTGATTGATTCTTTGCATGACTGACTAGGTGTGTGAGTAACTCCATGGATGAGTGGCGGTGTGTGAGTGTCTGAATAGGTGTATGAGTGCATATCATAGTGTTGTATTGATGAGTGACTGCATGTATAAGTGAATGTATGGGTGAATGAGTAGATGTGTGTGTAGACCTAGGAATCAAAGAGTGCGTATGTAGTAACTGGTATTGGTGTCTCGATGGTTTCGAAAATGGTAGTCTGTATTTTACAGTGGGTGTATTAAAGGTTATATTAGACTGTGAGGAGGTGCATCAGATGTTCACGTGGATGATGTCATCAGTGATGTCATCAGTGATGTCATTTGAGATGTCATCAGTGATGTCAATGACCATGTCATGAATGATGTAATATGTGACGTCATGAGCAGTGCATTGCGGGGGCGCGAGTTATAGTTAGCTGAACTAACTATAACAGTGGAATTTCTATGGTTTTGTACGAGTGAAATGTCCAGCTAACTATAACGCCCCTGAAACCTATGGTTTTTTCAGTGACTTTCAAAGGTTTTTTAAATGCTAATTTCTAACTATAACGTCTGTAAAACCTATGGTTTTTTTCAGTGAATTTGAAAGGTTTTATAAATGCTAATTTCTATCTACAATGTCCCTGAAACCTATATTGTTTTTAACTAAATTTAAAAAAGACGTGCATACTTTTTGTAGTGAAAAACTAACTGTAACAGTACTCTGTTATAAGTTATAATTTAACAATGTTTAAATCTTAATTAGCACTAATTAACATATAAGTGTGGAAAAAGTGTGACGGAGCAGCTATGATACCCGACTTCGAACAACAGCGTTCACAGTTCGATTCCCGGCTCCAGCGGCACATTAGCCCACCACTATGTCACTGTGGGCAACACCTTGCTTAATCTTTCTGACGCCCCCGAGCGCTGGCACACCTTTCCAGGGGTAGCTGTACGCTTTACAAATGCTCGCATTTTTTTAATTTAAAACCATAGTGATGAGAAATATTATCACGTTTTTTTTCTTCTATTCTGATAGATCTTTTTTTTTATGTCTTCTATTTAGAATTACGGCAATTAATAAATGTATTTACTCATGAGAATGGAAATGACACGATTTTCCGGGTAACAGTTTTTAAGCTCTCCAACGTATGTACATATTAAGGACCTTATATGTGTTAGGTTCGAAATCGAAACTTTTCCGCTTCACATTTTGTAACTTTTCCCAACACGTGCACAAGTTAAACAGTTAAAACGTGAGCACGTGTCAACTGTAAAACGTGACATCTAAATGGGCGGAGCCGCATCTTCCTTCCATAGACTACTCAATAACCAAAAAGTATATAAACCACACCCGTTGATTGATTAGTTTCGTTTTTGCGAGTTATTTACGTGTCTCCATTCAGTGATGCAGGTGCTCTTTTCTACAGTCGGATTCTTCTTTTGCGGCCACAAAACATAATCCTGAGTTGTAAGTTGTTTGATTATGGCTTAGTAGATATTTATAATACGTAGCTATTTGTCAATATTTAAACACTTGTATTTAGAAAAAAGTGTTATTGGTTGTTTTTGCCATTTATATGCAACGTCAGCAGCTTGTTTTCAGAAACAGACAGAATACAGCAAACATTGTTCCTGTTCTGGCTCCTTTGAGCTCATATAGTGTGACTTTGTATATTATAATATTGACACTGTACTTGACCTCAGAAGTGTTGGTGACCCGTCGGCACGAAGACTAAAGATTTATATGTAACGTCAGCAGCTTCTAGTTTGTAGTCTATTTCCCCCTTGAGATCATATAATGTGAGTATGTATATTATAATAACCACACATTATGATCTCAGAGGAGTTTGTGACCCGTTGGCGCGAAGACTAAAGATTTATATGTAACGTCAGCAGCTTCTGGTTTTTAGTCTATTTCTCTCTTGAGATCATATAGTGTGAGTATGTATATTGTAATATTAACATTTATACTGACCTCAGTGGAGTTTATGACCCGTCGACGCGAAGACTAAAGATTTATATTTAACGTCAGCACCTTCTCGTTCTTACTCTGTTTGCTCCTTGGGATCATATACTGTGAATATGTATATTATAATATTAACAGTCATTGTGATCTCAGAGCACTTTATGACCCGTTGGCGCGAAGGTGAAAGATTTCGAAGTCCCGGAGAAAGAAGCTCTCAACATACTCATCGCTGGAAAGTATTTCGTTATTGATCTTGTTTTGTATTGATGACTTCATTTTCATTTTCCTTTTTCTGTGCCATCAGTGACACTGTGTATATTGTAAGAGTGTGATATTTCCACACAACAGGAATTGGAGATTTGTCGCTGCCAGGAGTAAACCATCTGAAATACAGTTTACTGACCTTTATAACTTACTTGATCAGATATTTTTACAGTGACAATATTTTTGGAAATTGTAGTTTAAAAAAAAATAGTTTCCATAGATACTTTCTTAGTGAATACCTTTGATAAACCCTACATTTCTGAATGTTTTTTACTATTTCTATTTTTGTCTGTTGCGGTTCCTATTCACCTTCTCCCTATAGACTATATACGACCAGTAGTGTATATTATTATACTACTATCCTATATATTCTTAAAGGAGTACGTGATTTGTTAGCGGAGCAGTGAGCGACCTTTAAGCACTACGACCGAAATTTCCCGAATTCTACAGAATAGAAATGATAAAAAATGATAAAGCGTACATTTCTATGTAATATAAAGTGATTTGTGTTTAACAGTTTTTTACTTGTTATTGTTCTTGTGACCTGAGATGATGTAGTGCGGGAGTGTTTCTTGTAGCACTTCTTTTCTATTTTATCTAAAAGTAACTCATGCCCTCTTATATTATCAAGAATATGGGGCAACACCTTTACAAACTCTAGCAGAAAAAAAAGGGAGGGTGTGCCCACGCTTAAGGGATATTTTATGAATTGCGTTTTTATTTGTCACCCCTTTGATATATACAGCTTCAGTTTCCGAAGAAAGTCTATTTGTAATTGCTTAATAAAAACTATTTCAAACCTAGACTGAAATTTTTGCTGCGCAACCAGAGCTCCCCGTCAGAAAAGTAAACACCACATTATAACTAAACAGTGCTCCTGGGAAGTATCCCACCCGCAAACTTAATAAAAAGAAGACCGCAACACACTTTGTTATTTTCCCGCCGTGATTTGTACACCCCACGCCAATTATATAAATGGCCCTTAAAATATATAAAAAACTATTTTTACCTTCACAATCCCTCTCCACCACCTTGTGACCACTGTACAGAGTTAATAGTGTCCCTACCCTCCCCGCTACTACTTTCTTTTCCCGTACTCCATTGAAGTGCATCACAAAATGGTTCACAATAGTGAACCGTACCCAGCCAATAATGAGCAAACTTGTACTAGGAACAATTTAGCCAATAAATGTCCATGGTGTTCCGCAGAGGGGAAGGGAATCGCTTCCAACACTTCTACTTTCAATGGTTTACAGCCAATGAACATTAAGCTTGGGAAGGTCCTGCTTGGGACACGTTACCCAATCAGATGTCCCTGATGCTCCGCGGAGGGGAAGGGAAGGGAATGGCTGGCAACACTTCTACTTTCAATGGTTTACAGCCAATGAACATTAAGCTTGGGAACGTCCTGCTTGGAACACGTCAGCCAATCAGATGTTCCTGCTACTCCGCGGACGGGGAGGAAATGGCTGGCAACGCTTGTACTTTCAATGGTTCGCAGCCAATGAACATTAAGCTTGAGAAGGTCCTGCTTGGAACACGTCAGCCAATCAGATGTCCTGCTACTACGCGGACGGGGAGGAAATGGCTGGCAACACTTCTACTTTCAATGGTTTGCAGCCAATGAACATTGAGCTCGTTGTTGGAACACCTCAGCCAATTAAACGTTAATTTTGTTCCAGACACACGAATAGAACATGCCCTCCCACATAATATTAAATTTCGTCTAAGAAAGTGACACTGTCCGTGATAAAAGTGAACACCGCATTATAAGTAAACATTACTGCGCATTATATTAAAGGAAGGCTGCAATACGGCGCATTGTTATTTTCCCGATATGATTTACACAGCCTATTGCCGCAATACCGCACATTCACACTACCTGTGTGTGCACCCTACACACTGCTTGCCGCAATAAGGCGCATTGTTTTCCCGACGGGATTTCCAGAGCCTACGGAACCTTGCCGCAATAGCGTGCACCGTTGTTCTGCGGACATGATTTCCACGGCCTACGCAACATTCAAACTCCCTGCCTCTGCACCGTACAGACTGCTTAAACTAAGACCACAGTGTTCCTACTATACCCTCTTATACAAGTTTTCTCTTTTGTTTCACCCTACGCCTTTCAACTCAGTCACAAAATGGCTGCCAACACTTCCTAGTTTCAACAGTTCGCAACCAATGAGCCGCACGCTCGTGCTCGTAACGCCTCAGCCAATCAGATGTCAGAATTCTCAAATATCAATATCTGTAAATTTTGATATTTCTCTAAAACTACTGAACGGACTTACCCCATTTAAACAAAAGCGTGCTTTCTGGATCAAGACCTTTCTCCCTGCCAAATGTGGCGTAATTCCGTTCAGCAGTTTGACCTGTAGCCTTGTCTAAAGTTTCCTATGGAAATTGCATGGAGAAAACACGTTTTGGGACCCCCCTTTTTTCTCAGCCCCCCCTTCACGAATCACCCCCAAACTTTCGGGATAGGAGACTCACCTCAAAAGAGGAACTTTTTGGAAAATTTCGTAAAGATTCAGCAAACGACGCCAAAGTTATAAGCACATCAAAAATTGCTTTTCCTATGGAAACATGGTCCTAACTATAATTACCTACTGGCGACCGCCAGTAGGTAATATATATATTTATATATATATATATATATATATATATATATATATATATATATATATATATATATATATATATATATATATATATATATATATATATATACAGAGAACTCAGACGCGCAGATTCTATGTCTGAAAAGGAAAGCACTCACAAGGTATCCGGTGTACAAAGTGCTTTATTCTGCAGACCCCTCCCCCTTTTTTTTTTTTCCCGTGTACAAAGTGCTTTATTCTGCAGACTCCCTCCCCCTGACAGACGCGTTTCGCCTTGCGGCTTTGTCAATGTCAGGTATACTGTGCAACCACGTGACAATAGTAGATAACAATGATGGACTACAGTGTCTCAGATTCATCGCGGCCATCTTTAAACATGTTTAGTCAAATACAACTCATCGAAATGTCGAATAAAACTAAATAAAGTGCCAGTGCAAACGTGAATTAAAAACATTTGATTGGGAAAATAGACCAATATTCTCAGTTAGGAGTGTGTTTGTCATAAAAACAAAACATCTCTATATATAATAAAACATATATCATGTGTCTAAAATTCATTTCATAGTATTGGTCTTGGTAAATCACACCAATTTAGTCTCCCAATTTTTACTATTTGGCCCTGTATGGGCTGACGTATACATTACCAAGAGAAATATTTCACAAAATGATTATAATAATATATGATTCATAGAAGCGGATAGTCGTTTCTGACTTCAAAATAGCAATAGATGTCTGTTCATTTCTACAACAACCTACTATAGGTGTACCCACAGTTCTTCGTCATTATTCAGACCTAACGGGGCCTTTGTCTGGAGGTCGATGATATATTTTGACTCTAATATTCTTAGTTGTTTTACTCTATCTCCCCCTCGTTCTTTCCTGTCAACCTGATCTAGACAGTAAAATTTCAAAAGGTCCCGATTACTCTGATGGTACTTCTCGAAATGTCGCGCTACAGGATATGTCTTATCTTTGTTAGCTATTGCGCGCATATGTTCGAGAACACGTTTTTTAGTAGGGTGAATGGTGCTACCAATGTAGCGCTTGGAGCACGGACACTCCAAGCAGTACACTGTAAAATCAGAATTACAATTTAGGAACTTGGTTATCTGTCTGATGGGTCTAGAGTCTCCTGGTCTCCCTCTGTAATTGGTCGTCTTGCTGCTATATTTACAAGCTTTACAGCGAAGGCAAGGATAAAAGCCTTTTACGCTCATCCTATTTGGAACCTTGGGCGAGGCATCAAAGTGACTATGAACCAAATGGTCACCAAGCGATCGACAGCGTTTATATGTAATGGGAGGGCGTTCAGGGAGATGGTTTCTCAGTATACTGTCAGTTTTTAAAATGTGCCAGTTTTTGTTAAAAATATGTACCAATCTGCCAGACTGGGCACTAAAATTAGTAATCATTCTGGCAGGTCCCTCCTTTTCACTTGGATCTTTAGTCTTGGCTATCAACAGTTGTCTCCTATCTATCTCGCCTACTCTTTCCGCAGCTCCCTTAAGAATGCTATTAGACTAGCCTCTCTCTTTAAATCTCACGACAGCCTCCTCTTCCACTATTTTAAAATCTCCCTCGTCTGAGCAATTACGTTTCATACGGAGGAGTTCGCCAAAGGGAATGTTTCGCAAGAGGCTTCTGGGATGATGGCTAGCTGCGTGCAACACAGCATTTCCCGCTGTGGGTTTTCTATATAGTCGTGTCTGCAGAGTATTGTTGGCAACAAAGACTTCCAAATCCAATAGTTTACTGATGTCTCGCTTATATGGCTTGTGAATCTCAGATTCAACTCATTGCTGTTCAGCGAGGCGACATACTCCTCAGCCGAGGCGCGGTCACCAGGCCAAACAACAAAGAGATCATCTATGTATCTCGCCCATAGCATGATCTTATCCATCCAATGATCATGGAGTTCCCCCCAGGCCACGTGCTTCTCCCACCAGCCGATGAAAAGATTTGCGTAGCTGGGGGCGAAGCACGTGCCCATGGCGGTCCCGCATAGTTGTCTATATAATTTACCTGCAAACAGAAAAATGTTGTTATTTAGACAAAATCTGATCATACACAAAAGCATCTCATTGTGCTTATGAAATTTTAAAGGTCTTTTGTTGAGAAACCATTTTGCAGCCGATATGCCATCTTGATGATTTATACAAGTATATAAGCTCGTAATGTCTAGTGTTATTAAAAGCATATCTGTTTCCCAGACTATGTTCTCCATCAATCTCAAGAAATCTTGAGTGTCTCTTACATATGATGACAAGTCTTTCACTAGAGGAGCTAGAAAAGAATCAATAAAAGTTTAAGTATTTTCTAAGAGACTGTTGATTGAAGATACAATTGGTCTCCCGGGAGGATTTGTAGAGTCCTTATGTATCTTGGGAAGATGATAAAGGTTGGGAGAACCGGATTTTCACAGTGAAGGAACAAAAACTCTTCTTGATTTAGCATCCCTTCATCTCTCCAATCTTTCAAAAGGATCTGATATTCCGTTATGCATGTCAGATATTCTGCTCTCTTTATGACCTCATAACAATCCTCATCCATGAGTTGTCTCATGGCTTCCTTTTGGTAATGTTCTTTATTAAAGACAACAACATTTCCTCCCTTGTCTGAAGGTTTTATTTCTATACTGGAATCGTTTTTGAGTGTTGTGATGGCCTCCCATTGCTTTCTTGAGATGTTATAGCATTTTTTCTCATATCTTTTTGATGGTTTTGTCAGATTTTGTAAGTCCATAAGGACGGCCTCATTGAAGACATCGACAGCATCGTAAGGGGCCTGTGGAATAGTTTTTGATTTCCTTTTAAAATTACTATATCCCCGTTGTTGAATTACTTCTGCTGTCTGACATGTAGCTACATCAGTCGTCTCTTCCAATGATTCCAAGGATTGTAAAGCCATCAGGGTTTCCAAGTCATGCCCACTCAATTCGTCATAGTCTGTATTTGGACAATTTTGTCCTCCGGTGTCAGTGTCATTTCTAGGATGGAGAATGAAAATTTTCTGTAGTTTCAATTTTCTAATATATCTGAACAAGTCTATCCTTGTTTGCACGAAGTTGAATTCTGTGGTCGGACAGAACGTTAAGCCCCTTTGTAGAACCTTAATTTCCTCGTGGGTAAGAATTCTATCTGAGAGGTTGATGATAGTATTATCATTGTTGGTTGTTACCACTGATTTCTCCTGCCTCTGCTTCGTGTCACTCTCGGTGAGGGTGCTTCCGCTTCTTCCCCTCTTGCCCCTCCTTGTTTTGCGCTTCTTTGTTGTTGCTTGAACTGTTGGGGGGGATGTGTTCTTTGTGGTGGCCTCTGTCGGGTTTCTCTTATCAGTTCGTATTCCTGGAAAAAAGGAGATTCCTTGCTTCCTCTTCCCGCCTCTATACCTGTTGACTGCTCCCCCTCAGAAGTTTCAACCTCTGATTCCGAGGTGTCTTTGTTTGTGCTCCTAGAAACGCCCTGTGTCATCCTTTTTCTCGGGGCATCAAACTTTCGAGCAAAAGTTAGAATTCGTCCAGTGAGATAGTCTTGCTCATCTCTTTGAAATTTTGTTTGTTTTCTCCGTCTTATTGTGGCTTCATAATCCTTGAGGCATTTCATCATAATGGTTCGCAGTTCTTCGCTACATTTTGTGTCTTTATCTTTACTGATCATATATTCAAGTTTCTTGATTTCTGCCAGGTATTTTTCGCGGTCACTCCAGGCATATTTTATCAGTATTAGTACCATTCCCTTCGCTGATTCTGATGTATATTCAGTCCATTCTTTCAGAAGTGAGGGGTCTGGATTCTCATACAATGGTACAGTGAAAATACGCAGACCCCTGGGGACACGATTACAGTCTACATATCGTTGCAAGGATGTTGCCTCCCACCATTTCCTTATTTCCCTTTCTTGTGCTTTTTCCAATTGCTGAAATAGTATTTTCAGGTTACTGGTGGGAAGACACTGCACTGTAGTGTTATCGGCCCTAATTGTTGTTCCATCAGTAGATTTAAAAATGTCCACTGCCGCCAATTCTCTTTCAATGACTCTCGACATTATTTTATCGCTATTGCTGTTGCGTGCACAGTTCTATGGGTTTTACGGGGGTCTGCATGAAAATGGTACCTTTTTCGGGACTAAGGCTGTTTAAAAGTTACATGCGGGAATAACATACTCACACTTACCGGCCCGAATGCAGCCGCAGTACCGCGTCATCAGACACCAGCTCCACGACGTCTCATGGTCGGAAGGGAGCTCATACATCCGCTTGTGTTCTTTCCGACGTTGAATATCCTGCGTCACTCGTTGTAATACAACAAGCCTCGGGGCAAACGGCCAAATCAATTTCAAACACAGAACATCACCGCCGTCGCGCCTGCTGATCCCGGGTGCTTAAATCCAGCGGTGGTGAGCCGCAATCAATGCAGAGAACTCAGACGCGCAGATTCTACGTCTGAAAAGGAAAGCACTCACAAGGTATCCAGTGTACAAAGTGCTTTATTCTGCAGACCCAGATATATATGGAAAGGGATTTCCTGTGTTTTCCTCGAACCATAGGCACCAAACGTTACAGAGGATCACAGAAAGGCAGCACTCTCATCAGCAAAGACGCAGGCAAGTTAAAGTTGTTCGGCGTTTACCATTTTTCTTTTTTCAATTATTTTTCTCCATTTGATTTTTCTTTATAACACGTGCAAAGTGCCAAGTGCCTCAAGGAACAAACAAATGACCTATGCATTTCGGCCAGAGGCTTTCGTCCGGGTCGATATATATATATATACAACAAAGAAGTGCCAAGCCCGGTTTGAAGTTGCACAGGTATTTATTTCATTTTCCTGCAAACATTAACCCTACGCATTTCGGCTTGCGCCTTGTTCACAGGTGGGTGACATCACAATCATGTGCAAGTGCTCAATATCAGTCATGTGACTTTCCAGGGCACTACGAGTTCCAAGATGCAACAGTGTGACTTTTTGACCAGCATAGGCAGTAAATATAATTTCTTTAGACCCAAATAGTCTTGAATGCTGCCAGTAGGTAGTTATAGTTAGGACCTAGTTTCCATAGGAAAAGCGATTTTTGTTTTCCCAATAACTTTGGCGCCGGTTGACGAATCTTCGCGAAATTTTCAAAACTAGTGGCCCGCTCCGGTCAGCTCCTGTCTTGAAAGTTTCGGGGTGATTCGTCAAGCGGGGGCCGAGAAAAAAGGGGGTCCCAAAACGCATTTTCCCAATGTTATTTTCCGTAGGAAACTTTAGACAAAGCTACAGCCCGAACTGCTGAACGGAATTACACCAAATTTGGCAAAAAGGTAGGTCTTGGTTCAGAAAGAGACCCTTTTTTTAAATGGTGTAAATCCGTTCAGTAGTTCCTGAGAAATTAGAAATAGAAAAAGTTTCAATATCTGTGGCCGAGGAGGGTTCGCGAACCCTCCCGACCACGAGCTTCATTCTAATTGGCTGCCAACACTCCAAACCAGGAAGTGTTGGCAGCCATCTTGTGACTCAGTAGAACCGAGTCACAAGAAAACAGTAAAATAAAGGTAAAAAACAAGAAAAGGGGGCAGGGTAGAAACACCCTGACCCCCTAGGCCTGCTCAGGGGGTCCCACAAGGACCCCCAGGGCCAAAATAAGCATTTTTTTTTAATAATTTCGGCGGAAATTACGTTGTGGTCGCGACTCCTGCTGAAATTATTTAAAAAACGCGAAACACGCATCGTTTTCAAAAAGCCCCCGGGGGCACTGCCAATTAATTAGCAGGGGCCCCCGGGGGACCCCGCAGCCCCGGGGACTGCCACGTCCCCAGGGCTGTGAAAAAAATGTATGGGGGGGTCCCAATCCCCCCACACTGCCCAGGGGACCGCCACCTCCCTGGGGCTTTAAGAAACAACCGCGGGGCACGCGGTCCTCCCGCAGCCCCGGGGACCGCCACCTTCCCGTGGCTCTTTTTTTAATTAAAACATGTGTGGGGGGCTCGAGCCACCACCTCCCCGGGGCACTCTAAATTTAAATTCGGGGTCCGTTACGGACCCTCAGGCCCCGGGGACCACCACCTCCCCGGGGCTTTTACAATGAAGGGAGGGGGGCTGTGCGGCACCCCGCATGGAGCCCTCAATGGCCCTGGGTACCGCCACCCCCCAGGGCCAGCTCCTGCAGTGTCCCGGGGTGCCCACCCCCGGGACACTGCTGTTTGCAATGATAGGGCGGGAGCCGTGCGGCTCCCGCCCTGTCATTGCAAACTCTGCTTAGCTTCGCTGAAGCGAGAGCAGGAAACCTGCTCTCGCTTCAACGAAGCAGCAGGATTGCTTTCCACAAGGGGAGCTGCATGTCAGCAGCTCCCCTTGTGGAAAAGCAATGCCGGCTCCCGCAGGACGCGGGGAGCCGGCGGGACCGTGGGGGCTTTGGGGCTCCCCTCACGGTCCCCAATGCTGAGGGCCGGCCCCAGGGGATGGGGTCCCCGGGGCAAAAAGTGGCCCGGGAGGGGGGCCACGCGGCCCCCCTTCCCTGAGAATTTTTTTTTTAAGCAAAGGAAAGGCCAAACCCGGGGGATGGGGTCCCCGGGGCCAGAAGTGGCCTGGAAGAGGGGCCACGCGGCCCCCCTCCCCAATAATAAATTTTAAAAAATCCAGAAAGGCCGGCCCCGGGGGATGGGGTCCCCGGGGCCATAATTGGCCACGCGGCCCCCTTCCTGCTTTTAAATTTTTATTTGAAAAAAAAAATAGGGGTCAGGCCCTGGGGGATGAGGTCCCCAGGGCCCGAAAAATAGTAAAAGAAGGGGGGCCACACAGCCCCCCTTCGAAAAAAAATAAAAAAATAAAAAAGCCAGCATCGCGCCGGAGGCCCCGCCCCCTCCCCTGGCGCGCTGTAAGTTGGGAATTAATTCCCCTTGAATACTGAGGGTCCCTGGGGGCCAACTAGCCCACCAAGTACCTCCAGTATGCGCCAGGGAGCTGCATTGCAGAGAGGTGGTCCAAGGCCATGCCCCCTTTTTACACCACTCTGCAACGCAGGTCTGTGGCGCTTACCGGAGGTACCTGGTGGGCTAGTTGGCCAACAGGGACCCACAGGATTCAAGGGGACTTAATCCCCCATCTTAGAATGCGCCAGGGGGCGCGTTTGCACAGTGGTGCAGGGAGGGGGCGGGGCCTGATATGTCAGGTGTGCAAAACACAGCCCCTGGCGCATTGTAAATTGGGGGATTAAGTCCCCTTGAATCCTGAGGGTCCTGGGGCCAACTAGCCCACCAGGTACCTCCAGTAAGTGCCACAGAGCTGCGTTGCAGAGAGGTGGTCTGAGGCCACGCCCCTTTTATACCTCTCTGCAACGCAGCTCAGTGGCGCTTAATGGAGGTACCTGGTGGCCTAGTTGGCCCCCAGGGACCCTCAGGATTCAATGGGACTTAATCCCCCAACTTAGAATGCGCCAGGGGCGCGTTGCAGAGTGCTGCAGGGAGGGGGTAGGGCCTGATATAACAAGTTAGCAATCCTGCTGTGTGGGACTTACTGGAGGTAATAAAAGGGGTAGTTGGCCCTCAAGGTTGACGTTGGGGGCTAACTATCCCTCCTGTTACTTCCGCTAAATCCCACACAGTGGGATTGCTAAAAGGTGTTTGAAGGCCACGCTCACCTTTCTCCACCACTCTGCAAACGCGACTGCAATGTTATAGTTAGAAATTAGCATTTAAAAAACCTTTGAAATTCACTGAAAAACCATAGGTTTCAGGGACGTTATAGTTAGAAATTAGCATTTAAAAAACCATTGAAATTCACTGAAAAAACCATAGGTTTCATCAGTGATGTCATTTGAGATGTCATCAGTGATGTCATCAGTGATGACACTAACCATGTCATGAATAATGTAATATGTGACGTCATCAGCAGTGCATTGTGGGTGCGCGAGTTATAGTTAGCTGAACTAACTATAACAGGGGAATTTCTATGGTTTTGTACAAGAGAAATGTCCAACTAACTATAACGTCCTCAAACCTATGGTTTTTTCAGTGAGTATATATATATATATATATATATATATATATATATATATATATATATATAGACTATTAAGTATAAGGGATATAGGTGTGTGGATCAAATGATAAAAATGGATATAGTAAAAGGTGTTTTATATAATTTTAGGTTAATGAATATGTACTTATGTTTTGTTTTAGATAGTTAAGGATTCAATTCAGAAGAAGTTTGAAGGAGGAGGATAACAATTGCAGCAACAAAAGTGGAAGAGTTTAGATTGTTGGGGAGTTTTATGGACTGGATGTTCTAATTTGTTTATGTTGTCATATTTGTTTCTAAAATGGATCTTTAAAAGTTGCTGCTTGGAGGTGGCAAATGAAAGGATTTCTGCATAATGCTAGCCTCCTTTTCTTTAATAAAATCATGATTCTCTATTCACCAAGTCTATGAGAATCTGCATTCCCTGATGAAGATTTTGGAACCCGTCCCACCCACCCTATTATACGGCCATGTTGATTTGATCATGAATATTTGCATAAAATCCTCCCCTAGTAGTCAACCAATGTGTCACTTTGTTTCTCAACTGGTGGAAATTTTAACTCACATTTGCCTTAAGCAGGGGCACGTTTACCAGGACTACTTTATAAGGAGTACAATCAGGGGGAGGTTCAGTTGATCGGTATTAGTCAAAAGGACACTTGGAAACTCGCTATGGACAGGGAACATGTGACTGCTACATGCCACTTTCGGGACAGGGCTGAGAGATGGATCAACACCAATGGCTCCTTGGACATTAACAGAGGAATCAAACTTCTTTGCCCTTCCTACCCCCTGGCCTGAGATGTTGTGCTTGTTTCCGGTCCAGGGAACACCTGGCTTGGCAGTTCGGGCTGGACTGTTCCCATAAGGAACAGGGTCAAGACTGATTTGCAAATGGCTGGGTCTGAACTGGAGTGGGAAGTGAGCTAAAGAACGATGAATGGGCGTGCTGCATTTGAATTAAGAGTCTTTGAAACGTATCCTCATGTGGGTTACGATTAAAAGGTATATCTGAGGCAGCGGGTTTGATTTATGACTGGTTGTTCAGCGCTATAGTGAACATGGGAAGTATTCTTTTAATGCTTTGAAATTCTATGAAATTTCTGCATTTTGCAATGATATGGGTCGCATTTATAGGGGCATTGAGATCATTTGTAAACCCCGAGCTAGGATTTCCAATTCATAATGCGGTTTTCATGGGTTATTTAAATACCTGCATATTGATTGCAACGCGTGTGCATGAATAATATAGTTGCTTGCATGGAGGGCTGGTTTTGACTTGCCGGATTTGCGAGACATGTGTGGTATGTGTAAAACAGCATTTCCTAACCGGTGCTGGAACTCTCCTCATGACATTGACTCTCTGTTTCGAATCTGCACCGGCGACACATTTGTAATCACTTGCAAAGATTATGTCTCCATGTTTGGGTTGGGAGTGTATGATATTTTCTGTCCTTTACGGACATGTTTGGCTTCGAATGGACATATGTGTCGGTAAGTATTTGTATCGGACATCTAGCACAGTCATTTATTTGACTGCTTTTGGTAAGCACCATGTGGTTATTTAATCACAAGTGCTGATGACACATTTCACCACGTTATCGATGGGTGCAGCCTGTTACTGTGTCACTTATGGACACATTTGGCATCAAATGGATTTGCTTGACGTTTGGTGTATGTTGTGGACATCTCTCAGAGCTATGTATTTAATTGCTTTTGGTCAGCACCATGTGCTTATTTAATTGGATGCGTTGACGACACATCTGTCAGAGCTATGTATTAAATTGCTTTTGGTAAGCACCATGTGCTTATTTGATTGGACAAGTTGACGACGCAGTTCATTATGTTATCCATGGGTGCAATAAATAGTTTGATTTTTTTAAATCAATAATTGTGACTTCATGAAGGCCAAAGATGCGATCATACTTTTTTCAATTGCCTCAGGTGTCACGGTTGGGAGATATTTTAACCCCACCACAAAATGGATGACCACTGTGCCACAGGATAATGAGGTGGCAATCATCTAGCTGGGACTTCTCGTGAAACCATTCATTGTGGGAGATATTTGTCTTATAGAGATACGGTATGCTGATCAACGAAATGGGTGGAAATGGGATTATGCATTTAGGATATATTATATTTCATACTCATCTTGGACACAGGCATGATCTCTGCTGGGGATACATTTGGGGGCATAATTCTCAAGGACTCATCGCCGATTTATCGGCACTTTAGCGCCGCAAAGTGGCGATAGATTTATCGCCCGATTCTCAAGCTGGTGCAAACTGCCGATATCGCCAGTTTTCCAGCGATAGCTGCCGCAAAAAACATCGCCACGGATGAGTGCGACAACTAACGCTAATGATATGCAGAGTAGGCGTTCCCGTGCAAAAACACACGAAAACACCACTTCGAGAATATTCACAACAACCAGTCAGATCTGCGATGCGAACCAAGAACAGGCGATAAGGCGCGTTAGCAGCAGGGATTTAACACCTGCCTTTTACTGGTGTTAAGCAGGACGACCAACTGCAGTAGAAAGGGAGCCCAGCCCAGAGCCACATCTGAAGACCAACAGATGCCATGGAGACACTGATCATGCAGCTCGGAGACCCAAGAGGGCCACAACACCCACCGCCACCACCCCCAGGACCCCCCCCGGACTACCACCGACGCAGCGTAGGACAAGACAGTGGACCATCCGAAAACAGCATGGCCCCACAGCCACACAAGTGCAGAATGTGGGGAGAGGCGGGAACCAAGTATGTGTGAAGGAGGCAACTCACCCATGAAGAAGAATGTACACAATGCCAAGTGTGGCGGTGATGTGCTGGACAGACCACAGAATGCAGAGCACAGACATGTCCATGTGGACATACACTGCTGGTGTGTGTAGTGTTGTGAATAGTGGACGCAACCATGTCACCTCAGGCAGTGGGGAAGACCTTGGACATGTAGCTGTGCCATCCCCCCCTGTAAGCGTAAGCGCAGTGGGCTCGGCCGGCGTACGCCAAGCCAGCATACGGGTGTGAAGGATTTGCCCGGGGCTCTGGGTGTGGTTCAGTTCTGGCCTGGACAAGGAAGTAACTAATGAGTGTGTCTCTGTTGTAGTGTCGGCGCCACCCATTCCGCAATCGACAGTGTTGCAATGTAGCATGCACCCGGAGGGCGGGCTCGCACGAACGGGGAAATGAAGGAGCGCAAGACCGATCGGGGTCTTGGCTCATACATGCCAAGTGTTGTGTGTATCTGTATTGCCGCAGCATGAGCCAAATGCCTAGCCTTAACCGCAGCGCGAGTTCAGCCAGGCATGAACTCTACATCTGTGTCCGCCCTATCCTTCCCACAGGCCTACACTCACGTGGCCGCCCACCTCCAACGGCCAACATCACAGTGTTGTTGTCAGGCTTGTGGACATGCGCAGACAGGCATGACAATGGTGTGCCGTAGGAGTGCCAGTGATGCAACCACGCAGCGCACACAAGTAAATAGGCTCGCGGGAGGGAGGAGCAGCTGTGAGGCAACGTAACACACAGTGATGCCGCTCATTTGCCACATGCAAGACATGTCAAACATGAATCCAAAAGTCGCACACATCCCACCCCACCCCAACAAGCCACTTCACAGTACCTGAATGCAAGCAGATGAGAAACTAACATTAGAGATGAATGCTCCTTTGTCTGTGCTATCAGGCGGAAGCACATCTGCACCTCGGAATTACATGTGCCCGGCACCCCCTGACAGATACTATAGCAGCTGATGACGACTCCCACGCATAGCCCGACGAGAGACCAACGTATACACACCCCACACACAGAAGTCCTTGCTTGAAGTTATCTTGCATGGAATGGCCTTCACACTTACTCCCACATTAACCCAGGCGTACAACCGTTGCACACTAAAACAACTCATTGCTCCGAGCTGTGGCATTTCATCCACAGACCTGGCGCAGGTCAGAACAGTGCCGCTTCAACCAGAGCCACTAACGCAATGGCAGACCATCACGGACACTTGCACAACCCCTGTCAGGTGGAACTGTACCGTGCACGTATGCTGCATTTACTGGGGGCACTGCCATTGGTAGTGCTGCGGATCAGTTGCCGGCTGAGCTTCCGCCTTGCCAATGTCACCTGCTTGCAGCCTGTGTTGCATTGTCGCTCGTGCATATTCGAGTGGCCCCTGGATGTCTGTCTATCCAACAGGATGGTAGCCAAACTGGATTTTGACATGTGTGTGCGCCCCCTGTTGGCCCACGACCATGAGTGTCACCGTGACACCCGTCTATGGGATGCCTGGATACTTGGCATACATGCTGGTAGCTGAAACTGGGAGATTGCAGAACTCCTCGTGTGCGGTGAGCAAATTGAGCCGCTCCCCTATTGGGCTGTAGTGCTAATTGGTGAAAGGGGGTGGGCGCAGCACATCTGTCCGGACCTGCTAATGGTTTGCCTTGCCATCCTGTTCGATGAAGTCGACGACGACCTCATGTTGGAAATAATTGCCTACGAGGCTGAACTAGCTTTCATGGACGTGTAACTACGTACCTGCAGACACAACAGTTTGGAACACATTGCACATGTCCCGACAACTTGTTGGAACTGGGGTTCTGGTCACATCTCTTACGGCGACAGTGGACATGTCTGCATTCGCCTGGACTCCGAATACATGAGCAGACAACAACGCGGGTTTACACACACCTGTGAAAGGTGAGGCACTCCCCTGGAGTGGACAGCGGCGCTTGGCAACGTTCCACGTTCTGACATACTGCTCCATTGGTCTGTATGTTGTGGCACTAATCTTGCCCGTACTGACACGCATATGCTAATAAAGTCTACGCACCTTCACTTGTATTCAACTGTGATGAGTGTTGATTTGTATGATAATGTGTGTCTCACTGCCTATCTGGGTCACGGCCATACATGCATCACTACACCATCAGGGATGTGGGGTTGTACTAGTACATCATCATCTCACAGTTTCCAGCTATGCCACATGCAAATGGCCATTTTCCACACACAAGCGGCAGCAGTTGTGTCCTCTGTTCTGTTGTGCTGGTGTTGCTGTTTGTTCAACATTGTTGTAAATGTTGCGGTGCTCTGGATCTTATGTGTCTGTGCTGCATTGTAGGTGAGCTGCCCCTTCAGCTCTGATTTGGCTGGCCCTTATCCCTTTCAGGTGGTGTGGCTTTCACTTCTGTGCTTATGCAGTGCTGTGATGTTGCAGACTTGGGTAACTTGGGCTCTTGGTTGGTGTTGTGACTCTTGGCCATGGTTTGTCCGCAGATGTGCTCTACTTAATTATGCATGTGTGCCATTGTGCCCATCTCCCCCCGTCCCCCTAGTCCCTGGTGGTTACTCACCCTGTTGCTGTTGTGTCGGGTCATGTTGAGCAGTGTCCAGTCCCCCGACTCCTGCCACCATCTCCACACTGATGACTGTGGTCACCCTTTCCTCCATCTCATCCAGCTCCTCCTGTGGCGCTGGTCTCCCACGTCAAGTCTGCATTGCTGCCTTCGGGTTGTCTGCGGGTTTCTGCTTGGTCTTGTGCTTCACATCATTCCAGCGCCTCTTGAGCTCATCCATTGTCCTCCTCAGCGCTCCGACTGCATTCGCCTTGTCCAGGATGGACTGCCATATTGTATTTTTTGTTGCCAATGACACAGTGGAGGTGACGTACAGTTGTTGATGGTGTTCTATCACCTCCGTGATCAGGATCCTGTTTTCCTGCGGACTGAGCCGCGTCTTCCTCTTCTTCTTCTCCTTGCCCTTCCCTGACCCCGAGGTCCCAGGCTGATCCTTCGTGGGGCTTGTGGGGTTCTGGTTGTCCTCTGTGCTTGCTCCGGCTACCTCCATGGTGCTTCGCAGTTGTTTGTGTTTTGTTTGTGTTTTGTGTTGCCGCTTTTTTGTGCTTTTTGCAGCCTGACTTGTGGGACTTGCAGGCCTGGCTCTGCTTCTCGCTGGATTTTTTATCGCGGTTGGGCCCATCGCAACTTTTTTCGCGTTCGGATTTGGATTTTCATCGCCGTCCCGGTAGTGTTATCGCGGACATTTGCCGCGTTATCGGGGTACTATCGCATGTTACCGCCGTGCTGTGAATGCCATGTTATCACGAGGTTATTTTCCCGTGATAGACGGCGATATGCAAACTTGCGTTAACCTATTTTGACGATGTTTATCGCACGTTCTTGAGAATATCCCCCTTGGAGTTTTAAAAGCTTACATTTCCCTGCACATTTCTCCGCTACAAGTTTTATACTGGCTTCTTACACCTAAGGCATAGCATTTTGTTATACATTTTTATAATATATTTAGGTATTAACAATTCCAGCATACAATTGGAAAATTGGGATTTGAATTAATGGATTCTAATTGGGTATTGTGCCGCTACTTTGTGCAGTATATGATATATGTGATAGGGGTTGAAGATTGTCCAACATGGCACATTGGGTGGTGATGTTTGATACATGAAATCTCCCTTTTTCTTTTATGTAACAAGGTCCAGCTTTCAAAAATGTGATTTAAGGTTTCTTCTCAACAAGTTTCTTTAAATGTTTTCTTTTTTCATTTTGAGTGAAAAGAAATTGAAATAGTAGAACAATGTTGTGCTGTCAATTATATACTCCACTCTTGGCACATCCTGGCATATATATTGAACATAGACCTAGAATCATGTATTGATTGTTGTAATATTTTGCCAAATGGAGTTCTCTTTTCCCATGGAGTACCCATATGCACATATTTTAAGTAGCACTCTCACAAGTGGAACAATGTGATGGTCATGACTGTTGTAATTATATGGAGTTATATTATTTGTTTGTCAATATAGTGTTATTCACTTTATATTGTGTGTTTTATACATGTTTTCTATGTATTACTTGCAGCCCTGATGAAGTTCAATTTTGTTGAACACCACGCATTGGCTGTAATCTTGGCTGTTTTTATAAAGACATCAAATTTCCTTAAAGGAGATTTCTAATACAGAAAAGAACTCAGGGTGCACAGCTGCAGAGTCCAGCAGCTGAAGCAGAGTTGGAAGAAGTCTTTGATGTCCCTAAGACTTCAGAATAGGAGGCAAGCCAGCAAGCCCTTGAAGTCACTTGGCTCTGAGGATGTAGAGATTCAGGTTGTTAGAAATGGGGGTCTCTTGTTGACAATGGTTTGCACCTTTGTCCAATAGGGACCCTTCCTTCTAGTCAGGTTAAGGGGGATACACTACTGAAATAACCTCTGCTCACCCCCTTGGTAGCTTGGCATGAGCAGTCAGGCTTATCTCAGAGGAAGTGTGTAAAGCATTTGCACATAACCAACAGTAATACAGTGAAAACCCTACAAAAGGACACCACACCAGTTTTAGAACAATAACCAATATTTTATCTGCGCAAACAAGACCAAAAATGATGAAAATCCCCCATCCAGTTCTCAGGCATCTCAATATTCAAAAATAGACTTAAAATACAGTTCCTTGAAGTTGATAGCTCCGTCCAGGGCTATCACGGCATTGTGAACAACAAATCCAAACAGTTCTGGCTGAGTGCGCGTCGTGGGTCAGCTACGGTGTCGGGAAGATTCGCAAAACAGTACCTTTAGAAATGCAGGGCGTCGGCGACCTTTCGTTGAGCTCCGAAGAGCCGGCGTCCGCAGGCATCGGTTCCGGAGGTCGGTGCAGGAGTTGCCAGGCCCTTGAAGTCACATGCGTTGCAGATCGAACTCCTAGCGGTTGACGTCGGGAGCGTCGGCCGGCATTGGGGCTGCGGTGCGAAGTGCAGCGGTACAGTGTACGGTGCCCTTAGGTCACTGTCCAGGCAGCGGCTCGGTGACGGTTGTCCAACAGTGTCAGTGAGACCAGGGCTGTGGTGCGAAGTGATGTGAGGCCCGTCGCAGTGCTGGGAGGTCACAGTGCAAGCAGCGAAGTCGTCGTTGCTGAAGCGCTGTCCTCAGCTGACAAACTGGAGTCGATGGCGCCGGAGTCAGTAGGCCAAGGCTGCGGTGCGGGATGAGGACAGTACGTCGTGTAACTTATGAGCGGTGCCCTCGAACCACGGTGCAAGCAACGGCGTCGATGTCAACGTGGAGCACCGTTGTCAGTGATACCAGGGCGGCAGCATGAAGCGAGACGGGGCAGAGAGCGGTGCCCATCGGTCGCCGAGAAGTCAGCTGCTCGGTGGTGGCGGTGGATGACATCGTCTGTGAGACCAGGCTTGCGGTGCAAAGTGCTGCGGTGTCTTCAGGACACGGAGTCGGCAGCGACGTCGTTGACGGTGTCGGCTTGCTTATTCTTCTGTTGCAGCACAAACACACAGTTCCCAGTGCTGGTAGCAGATTAACTTGAAGTCTTTGCTGTTCCTGAGACTTCTTGAACAGTGGGCAGGCTCTACCTCAAGCCCTTGGAGAAGCTCACACAAATAAGTTGCAGAAAGTTCAGTCCAGTCCTTTCACTGCCTAAGACAGAAACAGCCACTGCAGGCCAACACAGCAAAGCACACCGCAAAGTGGTAGTACCTCCTCACAGCTTCTCCAACTCTTTTTCTTGGCTGTCTTCCTGGTCCCAAAAGAGTTCTCTGAAGTCTTTTATCTCCCTGAGACTTCCAACAGGAGGCAAGCTCCACTTCAAGCCCTTGGAGAAAACTCTAACAGCAGGATGATGAAAGTACAATCCAGTCCTTTCCCTGCCCAAGACAGAAGCAGAGCACGCAGCAAAGTGGCAGTTCCTCCTGACAGCTTTTCCAGCTCATCTTTTTGGCAGGTTCCTTAGTTCAGCAGTAATCTAAAGTTCTGGGGTCTGGGCCCCAATATTTATACCACATTTTCCTTTGTTCTCTTGTGGCAAAAGAATCCCAGCTCAGTCCAAACCAGTTCTGTCCTCTCTGGCCCAACTTCCTGGCCGGAGGTGGAAACAGCATTTTCCAAGGCAGACCAGGCCCATTCAGGTGCACGGAAATCTCCTCCCCTACTCTAAATGCAGCCCAGGTCTATTCAGCCCAGCCCTGACTCATCCAGGAAAGGCAGGACACACCTCGACCTCCTCAATGGCTGTCTGAAGAGAAGGCACATCCCCAACCCTTATCACTCCAAAGCCAGATAGTCAATCCACAACCCAGCAGAGGCACACAGGATGGCTAAGCAAGAAAATACCTACTTTCTAAAAGTGGTATTTTCAAACACACAATATAAAAATCATCTTTACTAAAAGATGCATTTTTATATTCTGAGTTCAGGCATCCTAAACTCCATCTTTCTATCTTGTCCCAATGGGAAGTTATATTTATAAGATGTTGTAAATAAACTCCCATTCTATCCGATGGGACAGATAGCCTTTCCATAGTGAAAAACTAAATACACTGTATTTCACTATCAGCACATGTCAGGCACATCAGGACATGTCCTACCTTTCACATACAATGCACCCTGTCCATAGGGGTATCTTGGGCCTACCTTAGGGGTGTCTTACATGTAAGAAAAGGGAAGGTTAGGACCTGGCAAGTGGGTGCACTTGCCAAAGTCGACATGGCAGTCACAACTGCATGCAGACACTGCAGTGACAGGTCTGAGAACCGTTTGAAAGGCTGCTTGTGTGGGTGGCACAATCAGTGCTGCAGGCCCACTAGCAGCATTTGATTTACAGGCCCTGGGCACACACAGTGCACTGTACTAGGGACTTAGTTGTAAATAAAATAAGCCATTTATGGAAACACCAATCCATAGTAACAATTTACACAGCAAGCATATGCACTTTAGCACTGAATAGCAGTGGCAAAGTGCCCAGAGTTCTGAAACCAACAAAACCAGGAGGTCAAAAAGCAAAAAGTCTAGGGTAAACCTGCTGAAAAATCCAAGTCTAGCACAACCCCCAACCAGCCTAAAGCCAGGGTAGACTAATCAATCCCTTGATGGACTTCCCTGCTTGGAGCGATAGAACATAGACCTGGCCCACAACAGCGGGAGCACATTCTGATTCTGCACCTTGCTGAACTCAGTTGGGTCCCTCTGGTCATACTCTCAGGGCCATATGGAGACAAGCTAGCCTGGCTGATGAGGGATGATGCCCTGAAACGGGTCCCATGATGCTTGTTTCAGGTCCAAGAAGGACCTGGCCTGGCAGTTCGGGCTGGACTCATGGGAACAGGGTCAAGACTGATTTGCATATGGCTAGTTTTAAACTGGAATGGCATGGGGAGCATAAAAATGATGGATTTAGGCCCATATCTATGTACTGGGTTGAATGTTTGACATTGATCAGCATTCTGTCCATCCATTATTTTTTTTGCATTTTCACCCTGAGTGGGAAGGGCATGCCCAGACGTCGGTCCCGTGCTCTCCATGTCACTGGAGACAAGCTAGCCTGGCTGATGAGGGGTGATGCCCTAAAACCGGTCCCAGGATGCTTGTTTCCGGTCCAGGGAGGACCTGGACTGGCAGTTCGGGTTGGACTGTTCCCATGGGGAACAGGGTCAAGACTGATTTGCATATGGCTGGGTTTAAACTGGAACAGCATGGGGAGCAAAAAAACGAAGGATTTAGGCCCAGATCTCTCTACTGGGGGTGAATGTTTGACATTGATCAGCATTCTGTCCATTCATTGTTCTTTTTACATTTGTCACCCCGAGTGGGACGGTTATGCCCAGACATGGGTCCCGTGCTCTCTATGCCACTGGAGACAAGCTACCCTGGCTGATATGGGGTGATGCCCTGAAACCGATCCCAGGATGCTTGTTTTCGTTCCAGGGAGGACCTGGCCTGGCAGTTCGGCTGGACTGTTCCCATGAGGCACAGGGTCAAGACTGATTTGCATATGGCTGGGTTTAAACTGGAATGGCATGGGGAGCAAACAAACTGTGTATTTAGGCCCAGATCTCTGTACTGGGGTAAATGTTTGACATTGATCAGCATTCTGTCCATCAATAGTTCTTTTTGCATTTGTCACCCCGAGTGGGAAAGGTATGCCCAGATGTGGGTCCCGTGCTCTCCATGCCACTGGAGACAAGCTAGCCTGGCTGATGAGGGGTGATACCCTAAAACCGGTCCCTGGATGCTTGTTTAAGGTCCAGGGAGGACCTGGCCTTGCAGTTTGGGCTGGACTGTTCTCATGGGGAACAGGGTCAAGACTGATTTGCATATGGCTGGGTTTAAACTGGAATGGCACGGGGAGCAAAAAAAAGGATGGATTTAAGCCTAGATCTCTGTTCTGGGGTGAATGTTTGACATTGATCAGCATTCTGTCCATCAATTGTTCTTTTTGCATTTGTCACCCCGAGTGGGACGGGTATGCCCAGATGTGGGTCCCGTGCTCTAAATGCCACTGGAGGCAAGCTAGCCTGGCTGATGAGGGGTGATGTCCTGAAACCGGTCCCAGGATGCTTGTTTCCGGTCCAGGGAGGACCTGGCCTGGCAGTTCGGGCTGGACTGTTCCCATGGGGAACAGGGTAAAGACTGATTTGCATATGGCTGGGTTTAAACTGGAATGGCATGGGGAGCAAAAAAACAATGGATTTAAGCCTGGATCTCTGTTCTGGGGTGAATGTTTGACATTGATCAGCATTCCGTTCATCAATTGTTCTTTTTGCATTTGTCACCCAGAGTGGGACGGGTATGCCCAGATGTGGGTCCTGTGCTATCCATGCCACTGGAGACAAGCTAGCCTGGCTGATGAGGGGTGATGCCCTGAAACCGGTCCCAGGGTGCTAGTTTCCGGTCCAGGGAGGACCTGGCCTGGCAGTTCGGGCTGGACTGTTCGCATGGGGAACAGGGTCAAGACTGATTTGCATATGGCTGGGTTAAAACTGGAATGGCATGGGGAGCAAAGAAGTGATGGATTTAGACCCGGATCTCTGTACTTGGGTGAATGTTTGACATTGATCAGCATTCTGTCGATCAATTGTACTTTTTGCCCAGGCCCACTAGCAGCATTTGATTTACAGGCCCTGGGCACACACAGTGCACTGTACTAGGGATTTAGTAGTAAATCAAATAAGCCAATTATGGAAACACCAATCCATAGTAACAATTTACACAGAGAGCATATGCACTTTAGCACTGAATAGCAGAGTTCTAAAACCAACAAAAACAGGGCCAAAACCAGGAGGCCAAAAAGCAAAAAAGTCTGGGGGTAAACCCGCTGAAAAAAGCCAAGTCCAACACAGGTCCAGTCCCTTCTCACCCCCAGGCAAGGGGCAGCAGGCAGCATGGCAGAGCAGAAGTCCAGCAAATCCATTAGAGTCCAACAGAGTGTCAGTCCTTTCAGCAGCACAGCGGTCCTTCTTCCTGACAGAGTGTCCTCAGGTCCAGAGTGTACTGATTTGATGGTGTCAGTACCTATACCTAGTTGTGCCTTTGAAGTGGGGAGACTTCAAAGAGAGGCCTTTGAAGTCCACAAGGTCCCTGCCCTTTCTGCCCTGGCTCCATACTCACTACATTGGGGTATGCAGCTCTTTGTATGGGGAGAGTCACATTCCTATTCAGGAGCAAGGGTCAACTCCTCCCTCCCACCTAGTCCAAGAAGTCCCATCAGCCTGGTGACGGGTCATCAGGATGTGAATGTCACACCTCAGCTCCCTCCGTGTGTAACTGTCTAGAGGGAATCCACAAAGCCCAGCTGTCGACCATCCCAGACATATACTTTGAGGCAGACAGAAGCACAGAATGGTTAAAGTAAGAAAATGGCAATTTTTTAAAAGTGGCATTTTCAGACTTACAATTTAAAATCTGACTTCACCATAAGTTGTGATTTTAAATTGTTAGTCCAGAGACACCAAACTCGAAATTTCTATCTTGTCCCAGTTGGAAATTACACATAAGTTGGAATAAGCCATGGGTCTCCAAACAGTAGCTCGTGGGCTACTGTATCTCTCCAGCTACCTCTGAGCAGCTCACCTGTGTGCAGCCCAACTAATTAAATTAGCAAGCTTTTGCTTGGTTGAATTAATATACATATAAAAAAATGTAATTATACAACACTAATAATATTAGTAGCTCTCAATACGTTTCATTGATCATAAGTAACTCTCAGTACAGAAAAGGTTGGAGACCCCTGAAAACAGGTAATCCCAATGTTAAACGATGAGCAAGATAGGCCTTGCAGTATTGAAAAATGAAGTTAAGAGTCTTTTACAACCTGGACATGTAAAACTTAAAAGTACCTGTCCAACTTTTTAAATATACTGCACCTTGCCCTTGGGGTTGTCTGGGCCCTGCTTTAGGAGTGACTAATATGTATTAAAAAGGAAGATTTGGGCCTGGCAAGTAGGTTAACTTGCAAAGTCAAAATGGTAGTTTAAAACTGCTCAAACAGACTCTGCAGTGGCAGGCCTGAGACTAAAAAGGGCTACTGAAGTGGGTGGCACAATCAGAGCTGCAGGCCCACTATTAGGATTTAATTTACAGGCCCTGGGCACATATAGTGCAATTTACTAGGGACTTATAACTAAATTAAATATGCCAATTGTGGATAAACCAATGTTATCACATTTTAGGGAGAGAGCACATGCACTTTAGCAGTGGTTAGCCGTTGTAGAGTGCTTAGAATCCTAAAGCCAACAAAAATGAATTCAGCAACACGGGAAGGAGGAAGGCAAAAGGTTTGGGGTGACCCTGCAGAAAGGGCCATTTCCAACAGTTTTGTGTTGTTTATTATGCTGGCAAGAGGTTTTGCCAGACATCTAAATTTGTTTTAAGCTTGACCTATGAAGGGGTTAGTTTTAAATTTAAGGGTAGGGTAAAGATTAAAATATGGATTAGGGTAAGAGTTAGAGGTGGGGCTAAGGAAAGATTACAGCATTGTTTAAGAATAAAAGTTCACATTAAAGACGTGGTCATGATAATGGTATTGGTACGAGTGACTGTTTGCAAAGGGGTTAATGAGAGGGTTACAGTTGGTGTTAGATAGGATAAGAGAAAGAGGAATGTTTCAGTGTTAAGGTTGGGGTATGGACACGGATAGGAATAGATTAAGGGTAAAGCTAGAGTAGGGGATGGTTAAGGGTGAATCTAAGAGGTAGGGTTAGGGGTAGTGTTGGGGTAGGATATTTCTTGATGCCTTGTTTTTTAAATTATGGCCCAGATTTACTAACATCCAAACAGGGCAGCACTGCATGAAAATAAGCAGCACAGTGTTGTGCTAATTGGAAAAATGTGTACAATACTAAATTTAGCAGAAGTTCTGCACTGATGATGTCAATTGCGCTAAAAAAAAGTGTGATATGAAGCGTTACAGCATGTTACAAAGGCAACCCACCGGGGCTTTGCCTGAGATTTGTACTTGTGTCAAATTCCCAGTACATATTTTAATGTGGGGACAATCACCCAAGAGTAAGCTGCATAACATCTGTAATTTTGCAGCAATTACAAAAAATTTTGGCCATAGTTATGAGAGGTTTGCATCATTCTTGCACCATGCAACGTGGTATATGTGTGACACAAACATCTACGACAGATTTATGAAGCCACGCAAAGCCACTTTGCATGGCTTTGAATGGCCTCATAGATATGCAGTACGGAAAGGCAGCGCAAATCGCTGCATTGCCTTACCCTGCACTAGGGAGGCGTTCAATGGCATTGTGGTGGGTGTTCCCAAGCAGCACCCATGGATTTTGACGCATCTCCAGATTTGCAAGATCATGTAACCCTGGGGATGTGCTAAAACCTTACGCCACCCCAGGGGAGGTGCCCCAAGGAAAAATAACTTTATTACTCCTAGTTTTTTCCTCTTTCTATGTGTGCTGCATTCTGCAGGAAAAAGTGTCCCAGGGATTGTTTTTGTGCAGGAAGATGCCCCTTCCTGCACAGAAAACAATCCTGCATGCATCGCAGGCACCCTTCCACTATGGTGCAAAGGTGTCTGCGTTGGCGCTAAGCTGCCGAAATGGTGCCAGCGCAGGGGGAAAGGACAGGAATACGCTGTATGCCACATGATACGGTGCATTCCTGCCCTTTCACTTTGACGCAAGGCAGCGCAGCAAGGTGGCTTGCTACGCTGCCCTGTGCCAAATCCCCATATATCTGTCCCTTTATGTATAAGAATATCTTGTGACATTCTGCTTGCCCCATGTTTGGGCTGAGCGACTTTTGTCATTAGGATTTCATCTACAGCCATCTACAGCCAAGTCATACTATTTTAGTTGTTTGACTTGCATGGAAACTAAAGGGTGTTTGCCCTGCTCCCACCAGGTTATGACCACATTGCATAAATTACAAGGGGGTGGTTCTCCATGGTGCGAAATTGACTTTTTGTGCAGCATTCGAGTCACCTTTTGATGTGCCACTGTGCATGCGAGGCCCCACACAAACATATAGTACATTTGGGCCAACAACATGTTTTATGATTTCCCATGATTCTTGACTTAATGAAAAATAAATATTCTGTTGTAATAATTTCTAGATTATGTGGTAATTATTTTGGTGTTCTTTATGATGGCATTGTCCGTATTTACACAGATGCCATATTCCATCTCTCCCTAGTCTTCTTTTTCTACTGTTCTTTCTTTCCTGACACATTATCCCGTACCATGTCTTTCATGCTTTTCCTCTTACTCTCTCTAGCCCTCTTTGTCTTTTTATGTCATTCTCGCCTTTCTCATTTATCTTTCTCGTTTGCATTTATTTCAAAATTTCTCTCAAACGCAGTTTGTGTTTTGCTACATCTCCACATTTATCTACGTGACCTTTTCTAACCAGTCTCTTTCTCATTCTGCCCCTCCCCATTTCCTACCTATTCTACCAATGAATTTTTCTATCTGTACCTCTTCTTCACATCTGCCACTTCTTCCTCTTTGCACCTCTATCTCATCCTCCCTGCCTTCTTCTCCCTCTTTACTTCATCTGCCTTTCTCAACATTAGAGCTCACTTTGTCATGCCTCCATTTCCATTCTCTACCATTTTTCCTCAATTATTCTAATTTTTTCTGTGCCATATCTTTCACCCTCTTCTCATATTTTGTAGTTTTGTGCCCCTCTGTGCTCAACTGGTCTTGGTTGCTTGCATTCCTGTTCAAAGAGAGCCTGCATTGTAAGTTTAGCCTGGACTGTTTCTACTGGGCAGGGCTAAGACTGATTTGCATATGGCTGGGTCTAACCTGAGGTAGCATAGTAGGCAAAGGAATGATGGGTAGGAATGCTATCCCGAAGAATTGCCAGTGGTTAGACTGATTGCAAGCATGTCTCTCATTAACTTATGGAAGTATGATGCAACATGCGAAGTGGCCAAGGACATGCCTAGACATGGGTCCCTTACACATAATTCTGTAAGCAACCTACTCTTTCTTCTATACATTGCTAGCAGACTTCTTTCTCCCATATTCTCTCTTGCTCTAGGTCAATATCTGATCATGAAAAATAAGCTGCACCACTGCCACACATTAACCACTGTACCTTGGCAAGGAGAAAGGAGCAAATGCTTACTACAATATTCTCTCTTGCAATCTCCTTTGATGAAGAACTGGTTCCAGTAGAAAAAACAGTTCTGCAACACACTGACTTGAGCGAAAGAGCCTCTTGGTTCTTACACTCATGGGTATGGCCCAATGAAAAAGGTTTAACATCAGACGCGGTCTGTGCAGGTAACAGCGGTGAGGCGATGGGGTCGGGTCAGGGGGGATTTCGATGGACGATGCCGAGGGAAAATTAAATAAATTATTAATTTTTCCTCTGCATCGTCCCTCAAAATCCCCTCTTACCCTGCCCCACTGCCCCACCGCTGTTACCTGCACGGACCGCGGCTGTTTAACGTACAGTACAATTATTTACATGTTACCATGCGAAAATAAAATTTCTTTTATATTGTACAAAAAATCAAATACAATTTGTAGTACCCTTACCTAGAGATATAGAAATCTTGGAATTTAATCAACAATTGTGTCCAATCCCGGTATTCGGAGCTGTAGGGGAATACTTTAGTGGCGGCTCCTCCGCTAAGGCGGAGGAGAGTCGCCCCACTGCTCTCGGAGCAGTGCAAAGGAAAAATAAAATGATAGTAACAGAGCGTTATTATAATTTTATTTTTAGTAGAGCTTGGAGTCAGTTTAGGGTGGGGTGGGGCAGGCTGGGCTCGCCACGTCAGAGGGAGGACGAGTGGTACAATGTGCACCTTAAGTGCGCATGACAGTTTGTCTGGCAGTCTTGGGCCAGCCAAACCGTCATGCGCACTTAGCATGTTCTCCACCCGGCTGTATTGCACAGCCTGGGTGGAGAAGATGCCAGAGCGCTGAACCAACACGCTCAGACCAATCATGACGCTGCTGTCATGCTGGAGACAGCAGTGTTGTGATTGTCTAGGGGAGTCTGAGAGCCTGGGTGCTGCCGGGAGCCAGGAGAACAGCGAGGACAGAGGAGAGGCGGCAGCTAGTGAGCGGGGATGAGCAAGTTACTCTTCTTTTTTTTCTTTCCTATTTTTCTAACCACCCCCCAAGCCACCGTTCCCTATTAGCTGCCGCTGGAATACTTCACACCATGATCTTTAGGAGTACACATTTTGCCAGGTGAAACTTAATGGTATTCATGTCTTGGGAAAATTAGCAAGGCGTCGTATTTTAATTTCCCCGCGTGGTATTACAGTATGGTAATTTCAAAGAACTGGGAATAAAATCCTAAATATGCTAAATGAGAGATATCTGAACATGGTTAGGGAAATACTACTTTTGCTTGCCATAATATGTAAGTTTTACAATTTTATCAGTCATTCGAGGAAAATGGTGTGATTCTTTCAAACTCATGCCATCCCCACGTCATCTTCTTTGTCTCACCGACGTCACTGGAAAGAGAGAGGAAAAGAGGAGAAAACATTTTAGTGCACACTTCCTAGAAAAACGTGATAATTACTACTTGTGTCACAATAGAGGACATACGATGAGGGTGAATCAGCAAATGGATGGTCTTTTCAGCTCATGGCCGTCGGTACCCCAGTGCTCATCATTTCCACCACCGAATTTACACTGCACGATCATAGTACACCCAATGTAAACCTTGAAGCAGAGGTGCTCGACTGTATGGGCTACTTAGGATCATTATTGTGATAACTTTCCTGTTCATTAATTAAGCAAGTGCTACAAATATGACAAAGTAGTGTTGTATAATATCTTCTTCACCTTACATAATCGAGAAAAAATACTTTGGTTTATTTGTTCAACAATGTAATATTAGTTTACTACGTAAAGACGTGTCAGCTGCTTTCCTTTCCTCACCAGCTCAAATTAATTTAAAACTATTTGAAATAAGTGTTTCAACTGATTTCACTTTGTTCCGGTGAGAAGCTTTGAAAAGCAGTGCCATGCAGAAGATCACAATGGACCTAGAGTTGTGTTTGGAGTGAAACCAATGAAATACTGTTATAATATAGAAGCTTTCCGCATTATGTTGACGGTAACTTTAACACAGCCCGTGCACGGAATGGCGCCAATGGTTGTAAAGTGGAAAGACAACTTTAAATTACACATTAAAGTGTGAGGTGTGGATATGTATGTGTGTGTACGTGCTACATGTGCGAATTTATATAAATGCGACTTAAGTTTTTCACAAACGCATACACCGGAGCAAATAAAAAAAAGCAACCCTCTTACATAATAATACCACATATATGTTTCGTAGAAGATAGATTAAAAGGGCTTAGATTAGAAAGATGTACGGTACCTGAGGGCGATGCGCGCTCTCCAGCTCAGATGTCTGAATGCCACGTCTCTCTCGCGCGCTGGATGATACTGCACATCTGGACGGTCCCAGGGCTAAATATAACCTCAACATCCCAAAAAGAAAAGGGAGGGGCTGGAGGGCAGTGCGTGTACGTGGCATATAAGAGCACACATTGTCCCGGCCACTGTGTGTGCAGAATAGGTCAACGTATGTAAATAAGTAGCATCTCAAATGACAACTCTTGAAAGAAGATGGGGAGTTGGCGAGCATGAAAGAAAGTATAAGTCAGACGAGAACATTATTTTGTATACAAAATGGATAATAAAATCACGAAACTTACAGTATTCGGTCGCGAGTAACACCATTCATTCCCTTGTCGCCTCTGTGAGGCGTTCGAGCAATAAGTAGTTGGAAATGCCGGGTTTATTAAATGTGTGACAAGGGAGAGAGAGTGAGAGGGACAGAGAGAGAAAGGGATACTATAAAGAAAGAGAGAATAGACTATGGCACATTTAAAAGCAAAGGAGAAAGGAACGCCGACGAGTTGGAAGTGGAGGCTTGCTTTTGGCCTCGTCTTCCGTGGTTCAGGTTAGAAGCAAGGAAGTCACTTCGGTGTTACAGCTGTGCTCGAACTACATGCAAAACAACGGCAACACGTGTAAAGATGCTTATAGATTGGCAGACGGCTACAGTTTGGCTCCAGCACAGTCAGTGCCAGTACAAACACAACGATGTAATATTTAAACTGCACTCAAATTGAGACATCTCAAGGCAAGGACCAAACCCCTTCCAGGAGGCGAGTTGTCCCTCCCCCTCCCTCGCTTCCAGCACCTGCGTCCCTCATGCACAGGGCCGGACTGGCCGTAGCGGGCACCGGGCGTTTCCCCGGTGGGCCGCCAGAGTGTGGGCCGGTTTTGGGCCCCTGGGGGGCCGTTTAAGTTACAGGGCCGTTTTTGCAGCCTAGCTGCAATATCGGCCCCTGTAACAAAATCGGCCGAAACCAGCCCTGGCAAACAGCTCGGCCGCAGCCCCAAACCCCCGGGGGGCCGGCCGAGCACTTTGCCAGGGCCGGTTTTGGTTCCCAGTCCGGCCCTGCTCATGCACCTCAAATCAAACCACTGACAATGTGCTTTGGTGCCAAAAAAAGGTCGCAGTTTATTCAACATAACATGTTTTATACATTTGCACAATCATGGTTATCCTACTGCTCTCTTACTATTCATGCGAATATCTTCCTTGTCTTTGCAATTATTTTCGTTGCTGCGTGGACCCAGCCTCCTCAACTTACGGGGACGGGAGGGGCCTCCTTCCTGGGCCTCTGTTCACGGGTCAAGGCTTCAACTTGCTACCGATTTGGGACCTGCCCGGGCTGCAAGTGCCGTCCCGCTTGCCCTGCCCTTTCTTGGGCCCTCCCTGCTCCCCGGGGTCCCTGCCGTGTGGCATCCCAAGGACCCTGCTTGAGCATCTACTCTATCTATCATGAGGCTGAGTACTTCCATTTTTGCTCCCTCGGTGCCCCAGCCGTGAGGCATCCCAAGGGTCCTGCGGGAGCATCCCATCTACTCTTTCCATGGTGGTAGGCTGCCCTTGGCTCCCTTCGTGCCCCTGCCGTGAGGCAACCCAAGGACCTGTGTGAGCCTTCCCTCTACCTTTTAGTAATTCTCTCTTTTTCTACTTTTCTTGTGTTCGTTCCGCCTCACCTCTCCCCTTGCGGCTGCGACGCCCGTTCCTTCTGGAGTGGGTGGGTGGGATTCCTCCTTCTATCACTGCGAGGCGGGGGGTATGTGCCTATCTGGGCCTGTTAACCCCTTATTTACCCCCACTTGCCTCGCCAGCTCGCCCCCGGATTGGGGGGGTTCGCGCTTGCCCTGGGGTGAGATGTCCTGGTCACCCCCTTTCGAGCGGGCTATTTAAATTTTGCGGGGGAGGGGCTTCCCGCCTCCGGCCGGCGTTTGGCCCGGGCCCCTAATGGGTCCGGCTTTGCCTCCCCCGGCCCGGGTTTCAACCCCTTCCAGGAGGCGAGTTGTCCCTCCCCCTCCCTCGCTTCCAGCACCTGCGTCCCTCATGCACCTCAAATCAAACCACTGACATTGTGCTTTGCTGCCAAAAAAAGGTCGCAGTTTATTCAACATAACATGTTTTATACATTTGCACAATCATGGTTATCCTACTGCTCTCTTACTATTCATGCAAATATCTTCCTTGTCTTTGCAATTATTTTCGTTGCTGCGTGGACCCAGCGTCCTCAACTTACGGGGACGGGATGGGCCCCCTTCCTGGGCCTCTGTTCACGGGTCAAGGCTTCAACTTGCTACCGATTTGGGACCTGCCCGGGCTGCAAGTGCCGTCCCGCTTGCCCTGCCCTTTCTTGGGCCCTCCCTGCTCCCCGGGGTCCCTGCCGTGTGGCATCCCAAGGACCCTGCTTGAGCATCTACTCTATCTATCATGAGGCTGAGTCCTTCCATTTTTGCTCCCTCGGTACCCCAGCCGTGAGGCATCCCAAGGGTCCTGCGGGAGCATCCCATCTACTCTTTCCATGGCGGTAGGCCGCCCTTGGCTCCCTTCGTGCCCCTGCCGTGAGGCAACCCAAGGACCTGTGTGAGCCTTCCCTCTACCTTTTAGTAATTCTCGTTTTTTCTACTTTTCTTGTGTTTGTTCACGGTTTCACGATCGGAGGGAGCACCCCCCTTCCCCCTAGGTCCGCCCCCGCCCCTCGCTGACCTCGTCTGTGGAGGCCTGTACCTCACTCCCTTGCGCCTGTTTTTTCTTCATGTGCCCCTGCCCCTGGGGCCCGCTTACAGCGGATGGCGGAGTAGTTGCCCCTGCATGCCCTGCATGCGTGCTGAAACCTGCATGACGCCCCCCATTTACAATCGCCTTTTTCGAACTTCCAGAATATATTTTTCCTGCTTTGTTATTGCTTTGATTCTTCCCCTTGAAACCTTGTACCCGCCCCTCATCTTCTCCCTTGCTCCCGTATGGACGAAAATTGCTCTCTTTGCTGCTGACGCCTTCCCTGGCTGCCACCATGTGCTTCGTGAAACCCTCCATGTCCTGGCAATCCCATTCCATTATCGGCCACATCTGCATTTTCTCTCTGAAACCCTCATCATATCTCAGCCATGCCTCGCCCTGATACTGTTGCTGCGCCTCATGCACTTTTTGCTCGTATAAAATTAACGCTGCTGCGCTTTGGGGAAATTTCTCAATGAAAACACATGCCAATTTTCTGAAGGCTTTCAGCCAAGTTTCTATTGATCTTTCTACTCTGGGCTTGCGGCGGTCCCTCCTGTCATCATCCTTTTTGTCTTGTGCCGCTCTAAACCTGCCTGGCACACCTCCAGCAGTGAGAAAATGTCTATGAACTCCTTCCTCCATATTCTCTCCTTCACTGTTAGTGGGATGAGATTGGCCAGCCCTAACAGTTTCGTGGTTGTGGGAGGGTCACTCGGGGAAGGGCGCAGGTATTCGCTGGCTGGCTTCCCGCTCTGGTCCAGGACCTCCCCAGCCCTGCTTGTGCCCCTAACCCCGGGGGCCGCTGTCCCCTCCTTAGTGGTCACCCTGGGTACTGCCTCCTCACTCTGTGTAGCCTGGCTGGCGACCCCCTTTTCCTTGCCTGTGGCCCCTTTCCTGCTGCCCCCCCGGTCGGCCTATTGATCCGGCTTTTCCTCCTGTTGTGCCTGACTTGCCACCCATTTTTTCTTGCCTGTCGCCCCTTTTGCGTGGCCTCCCCTGTCCGTCCGGTGTTCTGGCGGTTGGCTATACCCGTGCCCCCCGTGCCCCATGGGGGGCTAGCCGGGAAGGGATCTCCTGCCCCTGGCCATTGCCACCAGGGCATCCATGCCGCTGGGTGCGTGACCACTGAAGTCCATGCCTCCCCTTGGAAATCTTGTCGCCCTTGTCCTAGCCCTGCCTGCCACGGGGGTTGCCTTGCCCATGGCCCTTGCATTGCTACCTTGCTCACTCCCAGCTGAGTGCCCATATTTACGTTTTGCCCAGGGTTTCCCTCTAGTGGGCCAACGTGCCCCTTCTCGCGCCCTCGCTTGGCGCTCAGTGCGCCATGCTTACCACTCTCCCTGTTCACCGCATCGGTCAGCCTCCCCGTTGCTCCTGAGGGGCCGCCGTGCTGGCTACAGACCCCTCGTCATCGCTGCTCACGTCCGCCTCCGAGCTGGATATCTGCTCTGGCAATGGGGACCTCCTGCTCCTGGCTTGAGGGGGGTTCCTTCCCCGTTTCTCCACTTTCTTGCTGGTTCTCTCAGGGGCCGCCGTTTTGGCTGCAGGCCCTGTCCCCCCCGCCTTCTTGGGGGGCGGCCGCGCTGGGGATACCTGTCTTGGCTTCTTCCCCTTCCCCTGAGCCCCTTCCTTTATTTGTTGATCCATCCAGCTCTTTCCTTTCAGGGCTACCAAGGCCCTAGCTTTCACCAACATTGCTTGCAGGTCGTCATCTAGCTCCGGCCCTGTGTCTCTCCTGTGCTTCTTCTGCCCCTTCTGTGCGGCCTCCGGCAGCTCCCGGACCTCCCTGAAGTGAGTTTGGGGCCGTGTTTTTCTCCCGGCTGGCCCTCATTTGCTGGCCATTTCCTGCTGGATCTTAGCTCTCAGTGCCCTTGCAAAAATTAGTTCTCCTGGTCAGGGCGCCCACAGAAGCGCCTTTACTGTTGCAGCTTGTATTCAAAAAAGCCTTTCTTGCTGCAGCAGCGTTTGTACCGCGGATCTGCCCCTTCAACACACTTCCCAGATGGCAGGTCTCTTAGCTCTTGTTGCTTTCAGCCCTTTCTGGGGCTTGTAGACTACCGGGGGGTTTGTCTGCTCCTTGGGGGGCCCTCCCGGTTGCCTTTCCTTTGTTAGCGCTCTTTAGCCCGTTGTGCCAAGCACCGGTCTCTCCTGCTGCCCACCTGTGCCTGTCGCGGGTGTTTTCCCGCCTCTCTCGCTCCTCTGCGGAATTCCCTGGTGCAGGCTCTGCCGGCCCGTCCCTCTGTCGCTGTTGACGATGCCTCATGGCCAGGCCTTGTGCCTTTAAGGGGGGGGCGGGCCTCCGTTCAGTTGTTGGCCCCGCCTGCCCTGATTGCGTGCTCTCGCCGCGGCTGCTCCAGATGCCCGCTGCTCGCTCTCCACTCCACCCTGGCTGGATTGCTGCCAGATGGGGGGCGAAAACCGGCTAGAACACGCCGCTCATGCCGCCCTCAACGTTGCAAGGCGGCTTGTGCCCTTGTGCCCGTTCGCTCCCAGCCCCGTCCTGCAGGCCGTGCATGACCGCTCCTTGCTGTGAAAAAAAAAGGGGGCGCGAACTCCGGCAAGCGTCCGCTGCTCCCGCAGACCCCCGGTCATTGCCTCTCTTCTTTCGGCAGTCTTCGACCAGTCTTCGACCCGCTGAGCGTCGCCTAGCTGAGCACCGCTGGATGGGGCCGAGGAGGGAAACTCCGGTCCGGGTCAGGAAGTCAGCTCCCGAGGCAGTCACCAAGGAACAGGGGGACACTCCACCAGATCCGTGACGGCCAATTCGTTTCCGGATGCAGTCCTCATCTTCGATTCAGGAGGCAGCCTTATCCTCGGTAGGTCGATCCGCATCCGCCGAAACGATTCTTCTCAAATTCCTTCTTCTATCACTGCGAGGCGGGGGGGGGTATGTGCCTATCTGGGCCTGTTAACCCCTTATTTATCCCCCTCGCCCCCCTGATTGGGGGAGTTCGCGCTTGCACTGGGGCGACCAATCCTGGTCGCCCCCTTTCGAGCGGGCTATTTAAATTTTGTGGGGGAGGGGCTTCCCGCCTCCAGCCGGTGTTTGGCCCGGGCCCCTAATGGGTCCGGCTTTGCCTCCTCCGGCCCGGGTTTCAATAAGCACTCGCCAACGACAAAATTATACTGGATCAACCATTATCTAATGTTCTTTCGCCCATCTACCTAACTTCAAAATTGAAATTCTCGGGTGCAAAACAGGGTTCAAGAAACACACAAGCCCTTTGCCTAGAGACTCCCACCATTGAATGCTTCATGAACCAACTATTCTAGGGAAGCGCTACAAGATTCTGGAACTCCCTTCCTTTGACCCTCAGTTTAACTTTATGCCATGTTACACTTAACAAGCATTGGCAAAGCCAATAGGTCTTGCCTGAGCTATTAGCTATTAGAATAGAGGGAGTTGGTTAGAGTGGAGTAGATTGTTGGAGAGTGGAGTTGATTGCTATAGAGTGGAGTAGTACAAAGTGGAGTAGCATAGCAGACTGGAATGCATAGAGTAGAGTGACAAGGAGTAAAGTATCATAGAGTGGAGTGGCTTAGGGTGTCGTGGAGTGGCATAGAGTGGAGTGATCTAGAGTAGAGTAGTGAAGTGGAGTAGAATGGAGTAGTGTGTCACAGAATAGAGTGGAGTAAAGTGGCATGGAGTGGCATAAAGGAAGTTGAGTAGAGTATCTCAGAGTGGAGTAAAGTGTTGTAGAGTGGCATAGAGTGGAGTAAAGTTCAATGCAGTAGAGTGTTATCGAGGGGAGTATTGTGGAGTGGAGTGTCATAGAGTGGAATGTCGTAGAGTGGAGTAGAGTGGCATAGAGTGCAGTGGCGTAGAGTACAGTGGTGCAGAGTATATTGGTGTAGAGTGCAGTGGCATAGGGCCCGATTCACAGAACTAACTTAAGACAAAATCCTAAACTTACTACCATTTTGGTATTCACAGAAGGCACTTACTCATTTTGGTATTCACAGAAGGCACTTACTCATTGATGAGTAAGTGCCTTCTGTGAATACCAAAATGAGTAACTTACTCATTTTGAGTAACTTACTCATTTTGAGTAATTTACTCATTTGGTATTCACAGAAGGCACTTACTCATTGATGAGTAAGTGCCTTCTGTGAATACCAAAATGAGTAAGTGCCTTCTGTGAATACCAAAATGGTAGTAAGTTAGGATTTTGTCTTAAGTTAGTTCTGTGAATTGGGCCAATAGAGCTAATTGGTTTTGAGTAAAGTGTTGTAGTGTGCGCTGGCATAGAGTGCAGTAATGTAGAGTGAAGTGGTTCAGGGTAGAGTGCAAAGGCGTAGAGTCGAGTGGGGTGGCACAGCACAGGTTGCAGTGGCACAGATGCAGTTGTGCAGAATAGATTAGAGGGCATATAATGAATTGGTGTAGAGTGCAGTGGTGTAGAGTTCAGAGGCAGAGAGTGCAGTGTTGCAGAGTATAGTGTCATAGACTGCAGTGCTGTAAAGTAGAGAGGCATAGAGTGCATTAGCGTAGAGTGCATTGGCATAGATTGAAGTGGCGTAGAGTGGTGTAGAGTAGAGTGGAATACAGAGCAGTGACGTAGAGTACAGTGGTGCAGAGTAGAATAGAGTAGCGTAGAGTGCAGTGGCATAGAATGCATTGGTTTTGAGTAAAGTGGCATAGAGTGCAATGGTATAGAGTAGAGTGGCATTAGAGTGTAGTGGTGCAGAGTAGATTAGAGTGGCATACAGTGAACTGGCATAGAGTGCAGTGGTGTAGAGTTCAGTGGCATAGAGTGCAGTGTTGCAGAGCCTAGTGTCATAGAGTGCAGTGGTGTAGAGTAGAGTGGCGTAGAGTGCATTGGCGTAGAGTGATGTGGCACTGAGCGATGCAGAGTAGAGTGGCATAGAGAGCAGTGACGTAGAGTGCATTGGTTTGGAGTAAAGTGGCATAGAGTGCTGTGGTGTAGAGTAGAGTGGCATTAGAGTGAAGTGGTGCAGAGTAGATTAGAGTGGCATACAGTGAACTGGTGTAGAGTGCAGTGGTGTAGATTTCAGTGGCAGAGAGTGCAGTGTTGCAGAGTTCAGTGTCATAGAGTGCGCTGGAGCAGAGTAGATTGGCATAGAGTGCATTGGTTTTGAGTAAAGTGGCATAGAGTGCAGTGGTGTAGAGTAGAGTGGCATTAGAGTGCAGTGGTGCAGAGTAGATTAGAGTGGCATACAGTGAACTGGCGTAGAGTGCAGTGGTGTAGAGTTCAGTGGCAGAGAGTGCAGTGTTGCAGAGTATAGAGTCATAGAGTGCAGTGACGTAGAGTACAGTGGTGCAGAGTATAATAGAGTGGCATAGAGTGCAGTGGCATAGAGTGTGGTGGAGCAGAGTAGATTGACATAGAGGACAGGGGCATATACTGCATTGGTTTTCAGTAAAGTGGAGTAGAGTGCAGTGGTTTAAAGTAGAGTGGTATAGAGTGCAGTGGTGAGAGTAGAGTGGTGTTGAGTGCAGTGCAGTGTCAGAGTGAAGTGGTGCAGAGCAGATTAGAGTGGCTTAGAGTGGATTGGCGTAGAGTGGAGTGATGCAGAGTAGAGTGGACTAGAGCACATTGGTGTAGAGTGACATAGAGTTGAGTGGTGCAGAGTAGAGTGCAGTTGCATAGAGTGCAGTGGCATAGAGTTCAGTAGTGGAGAGTGTAGTGTTGCAGAGTAGGTGGTCGTGGAGTGCAGTGGTGCAGAGTGGCACAGAGAGCAGTGGCATAAAGTGCAGTGTTGATTATAGTGGCATAGAATGCAGTGGCTTAGATTTCAGTGGTGTAAATTAGAGTGGTGCCGAGTAGAGTAGAGTGGCATAGATTGGAGTGGCATATGGTAGATTGGAGTGGCACAGGGTAGATTGGAATGGCGCAGGGAAGATTAGAATGGTGGAGGTGTATAGTGGAGGGGTGTAGAGCGGCGTACAGTGCAGCGGCTTGAGTAAATTGATTCAGAGTGGAGTGAAGTTGCATAGAGAGGAGTAGTGCTGGGCAGAGTGCAGTGACATAGAGTGCAGTGACTTAGAGTAGAGTGGCATAGAGTACAGTGGTGCAGAGCAGATTAGAGTACCGTGGAGTGGATTGGAATAGAGTGCACTGGCATAGAGTGAAGTGGTAGAGATTAGAGTGCATTGCTGTTGAGTGCAGTGGCATAGAGTGCAGTGTTGTGGAGTGGCCTAGGCTGCAGTGGCTTAGAGTTCAGTGGCGAGGTAGTGCAGTGGTGCAGAGTAGAGCAGAGTGACGAAGAGTGCATTGGCATAGAGTAAAGTGGTGCAGACTAGAGTGGAGTGGCCTAGACTGGAGTGGTGTAGAGTGCAGTGGCGAGGTAGTGCAGTAGAGTAGAGCAGAGTGACAAAAAGTGCAATGGCATAGAGTAGTGTGGTGCAGAGTAGAGTGGAGTGGCGTAGAGTGGAGTGGCGTAGAGTGGAGTGGCATAGAGTTTAGTGGAGCAGAGTAGAATGCAGTGGTGTGGAGTGGTGCAGAGTGGAGTGGCGTAAAGTGGAGTATGCATGGTGTGGTAGCACACTGCCATTACAGACAACACATCTTCAATTGAAATGACCATTACATTTTCCAGGCATATAGTTTTATTGATAAAAGTATACAGCACACAAACGATAATGTGTGGAAATGTCATCACCTAGTGTATTCATTTGTTTTGATCCTACTAAAATATTTGTTTCAACCACACTTCAGAATTACCAGAAAAATGTGCATCATCTGTGTTTTCTTTATGCTGATATATTCTTAAGTATCTGCACAGTTAATTTCCAGACACTTAAATTTTGTTGTGTGCTAGAAAAAAATAACATCTTACAGCCTTCCTCGTTCACACCGCCGGCCCCATTAGCCAGCATAATTGTCATGTAAGTCCTTTCACTTTGAAGTCAGAGAAAGAGAAGGAAACACCAAGCTTCCTCTGAAGACAAAATCTGATATTTGACCTCTGTCTTTGAATGCACAGCAAATGTGATAAGATAAGGTCTAGATTTACGGGCATGTTTAAGAAAATCGAAAACTGGTGGAAGGATACAGTAAAACAAGATATTTTGCTCTACGGGAGAGACACACTAAAGCTGGGCAGCCTAAAACAAATAAAGCCAGCAAATAGTAACCAAGCAAATGTGAGTTACAAACCACAAAGCCGATGGTAAGTAATGGGCAGAATGCATTCCCAGGGAAGCTTTCCAAATGTCATCAAGAAGTCTATAGATTTTGACCTAAAAAGGAACTTAAGACTCTTCTCTTTGAAAGTCACTTGGTCTAAATCTATGTTCTCCCACACATTTTCCCTTGTCTGTTTTTTACTTTTCCTTTGCTTTATTTCAACTATATTCCTGCTATGATTGCTGGAAATTGTACTCTTAGAAAGTGCTCTGATCCCCTTGGGCCAATTTCGCACTTTATAAAATCACAAATAATAGCAATTTTGTAACGTTCCTTGCAGGGAGCATATGCACAACCCTATTGCCCTCTTGGCAAACTTAAGCCCCCACCAAAAATCAAAGAAGGAAGAGTCTGTACCACTGAGGCAAGTCTGGCTCCGCATGTAGCTTTGTCTATTTTTGACGATGAACCCTTGGTCTGACTCTGGTCATGGTGATGGCCCTACTTTGGGGCGTCGTCTGTTACTGTGTGTAGGAGAGTAGGATCTGCTTCACATGGGTACCCCCACTTTTTGCTGATGCTTCACTGTTTTTCGACATTAGTCTGGCTGGGGCCCTGCTAATCAGAACCCCAGCCTAGCTGCTTCCTCTCTAAAATGGTTTCCATGTGCCTTAGGCACATCACTGATTGGAATCTGGAGTGCCCTTATAAGTCCCTAGTATATGGTATACTCTGTACCAAGGGCATAGGTACCTCAGAGGCCTGCCAGGGGCTGCAGCATGTATTATGCCACCCCTGGAAGGCCATCCAAACTGACACCACAGGTCTGCTACTGCAGCCTGGGTAAGGCGGTGCATGCACCCCTTACTGTGATATAGGTTACCTATATCACGAAATACATACACACATATAAACCTATAAGTCACTCCTAAGGCAGGCCTTATCAATCCTAAAGGCAGAGTGCATGGTTCCTATGTGAGAGGGTGCCCTGCATGAGCAGGGCCCCTCTGCAGCGTTCGGAGACCATCTCTGATGCTGTTTGTAGTGCAGCCTGACCATATACTCTTAAGCGCATTATATCCTCGCGGTAAAATGCTAACTTTGGAATGGCTGCACCTAAACATGTCGTGTTTGGTGTCAAACATCTTGGAATACTACCCCCCGCCAATACTGGCGGCGGGGGTAGCATTCCACCCTTCTAGAGGGAAAGACATGTTAACTCTGACGAGTCCGGTAACTTCTTTCCAGAGCCCTGGCATCACAAAATGGATGCTGCTGCCACAGACACGAGTCTGGCCTCCTGCTGCTGGACGAAACTCCGGCAGGGGAGGCCTGGACAATAGGTTTCCTGTCCCAGGGAGGTGTGACCACCTCCCCAGACAGGATAATGTGTATTGGGGCTGGGCGGGAGCACTTTCGGGTGCTTTGAAGTCCTGCACTGGGGGCACATTTGGTGTCCCTAGTGCATACCCCAGTTCAAACCGGATCAGGGGCTTGCAGCCCCTGCTTTGGCGTGAACTGGACAAAGGGAAAGGGGTGTAGCCACCCCTCTGCCCTGACCCACCCATAGGTGGGGCCACAGAGTAGTCCAACCCCTATTTTTAGAATAAAGGTAGGAACCCAGTCCTTAGGACTTTAGATTATACCTGGATGAAACTCTGACACTGAATCCTGGACCTTCGACGCTCTACGACAAGATTAGAGGACTGAAGAATCTCTCTTGGGGTCAAGGAGTGACTCCCCTGCTTGGCAGGCACCAAAGAAGCATCTGTCCGGTTCGCATTACTGAAGCTCCCGTCGGACGCCGAAGTCATCGCATCACCAGAGGTGGATTCTCAGACTTCCCCGAGGCTACCCTGAGTCCCCAGCAAAGCTGAGGCCCGTGGCTATCGTGGGTGACTTGAGACCGTGACCCCTGGACACCGAGCACATTTGCAAGTGCACCATCTTCTGGGTCTCCCAAGAAGTCGTGCTTTGGGCTCCGAGTAGCCCTAGCCTCCAGCACCACCTGCACCGAAGATCACTGGCCCCCACTCCACGAGTGTCCTGCAAGCCAGCTCCACGTGCGGCGTCACAAGGCTCCTTCACGGTCGCTAGCCCGTTGGCTAGTAGCCCTTAACGAAGGCCAATCTTTTCCTTACTTGGCATCCTGGTTGCTCCAGGCCTGCCCTCACTTACCCTTGCTGGGTGAGTTCCACAGACCTTGCTGGTCTGCACCATCGACGATCTTCATCTTGCTTGAGACTTGCCGTTGCCAAGGCTTGTTGGGTCCAATCCGGTTGCCGACACCTCAGCACTCGACAGACATCGAGCACCAGCCCGAATCCTGCTCCTGGTCGCCGACAACGCCTCCCGGACCTCGTGGCTGAAGAGTCAAGACGACCGTCAACGCACCTGAAGCACTCGACATCGGTGGGCATCTGTCCATCGCCTTCCTGGTCACTGGCTAGTGACCCAGACTCTGTCCCCTCTGCTTTCAGGTTCACCAGAACTCCGATCCACTCTGGGATCCACCCGGACACTTTTCTCTTGGCCGCCAGCAGCACTTTGCAGCAGATCGCCATTCGAATCGACGACGAAACCCGACCCCGAAAGGCACCTATGCACCCGGCTTCCCTGGGTGAGGTAACACGAGTACTCCGGTGCTCCCGTGGGTAGAGACTCTTCAAAGTCCTAGATCTCAAAGGGTTTTGTCCTAGTCCTCTTTTAAGTGTCCCTTTCCTCTATTTTCCCGATCCCGACTTTCTCCATAGAAGTTAACGGCGTATCGCGGTTGTGTATTTACACTGCACGCGTCTCCCGTGGGTCCCCTGTGTCACTACCTTGGGTGGTTCCTTGTGGTCCAAGCACTTCTAGAGGCTCTAGGCCTAGTGTCTAGTTCAGTCGTGGTTCGCATACCACTTTATTGGTATATGGTTTGGTACGCCCCTAGGGCCCAAACGTGTATTTGTGCTATTACTGTGATTTAAGATCTTATAACCTATGTACTTCGAACTCTAGCCTCATAAAGAGACTAGAGGGGTGTGTTTAGTAATAAATACATATATTTTGAATATATACCTGGTGTGGTGCTCTTTCATTTGGTCACTCAAGAGATTATAGACTGGTAAAACAAGCTGCTTTACATTCCTTCAAGACTTAGCCTGAAGGCTGCTCTCCATAGCTACCACTAGGATAGCTTTCAATAAGGTTGTCTTTAACCTATCTACCATAAGAGTCGATTTGGACTGGTGCAAGGTGCCCACTATAATTAGTGGACAGCATATGCCAGGCCAACTTCTCACATTGGTGTGCAGCGTGTGGGATTCCAGCTTGCTATTGTTTTACCAGATAATCTCAATTGAATTGATCAACTGAAAACCACTAAAAGGTACCTAAGGTACATATAATTTAAGCTTAGAATACAGTAAGTTCTACTGAACTTAGAGTTGTGTGTTAAGGGATAGCACAACCCTTTCTACAACTCAAGAGAGTTTAGTAGGCCACACTAGAGTAGGTAGTGCATACACCACACCACACTAGTAATGTCTTTAAGGGTAGGATCTAAAGAATCCTTGCAGGAAGCCATTGAGCTTCCACCCTCCAAGTATGATACACTCCCATTCTTGGAATTGAGAGCTTTATGTAACTTGAGAAAATTAAGGACAGGCCAAAGCTCCACCACCCAACACCTCAAGGAGTTGTTGGTGGCTTATGACCTTAGTAAGCCCTTGGGGACTGAAGGGGTAGGAGCTGAGGGTGGGGCAGAAGAAGAGGAGGAGGCCAGGGGTACCAATACCCCCAGCCCCCTCTGAAACTGGCCAGGAGGGTGACAATGACCCTGACCTGGATAACCCAATCCCTCCTGTGGAAGATGATGAGGATGATCAGAATGATGCCCTCTTTGTCCCCCAGGAAGGATTAAGAGTGTGCCCAGAAGGTCTAGGTCTCCTTCTCAGGAGTCTAACCACTCTGGCACCTCTATAGGGAGCTCTGTCTCATCTCATAGGAGAGAATCCTCTCATGAGAGAAGAAAGAGGCTAGTCCAGTATGAGGAAACTCAGCTGGAACTCAGAAAAAAGCAATTAGCTTTAGATAGAGAATCCCTAGATCTCCTTAGAGAGAGAAGAAAGTTGGGACTAGAGTCCCATGGTGGCAGCCATGTCCCTAGAGATAGGGAAAGGTCCTATGACCATAGGAACCTGAGCAAGATTGTCCCTCCCTACCAGAGTGGGGATGATATCCACAAATGGATAACTGCTTTAGAAAGGGCCTGTAAAGTACAGAAGGTCCCTCAGGAGCAGTGGGTAGCAATCTTGTGGCTCTCCTTTGCTGATAAAGGTAGAGATAAGCTCCTCACTGTTAGAGAGGAGGATGCTGATAATTACAAGGTCTTGAAGAGTGCTCTTATTGATGGGTTTGGCCTAACCACTGAACAGTACAGGTTGAAGTTCAGAGACACCCAAAAAGCACAGACTCAAGACTGGGTAGACTATGTGGATTGTTCTGCCAAGGCTCTGGAAGGCTGGTTGATGGGCAGTAAGGTGTGTGACTTCTCAGGATTGTATAATCTGATAATGAGGGAGCAGATTCTTAATAACTGTCAAAATCAGCTGTTGCATCAATACCTGGTAGACTCTGATCTGACCTCTCCCCAAGAATTGGGAAAGAAGGCAGACAAATGGGTCAGGACCAGGGTGAAGCAGAAGGTACAGAACCAAGGTGGGGAAACCAAGAAGCAAGAGGCTAAGAACTCTGACAAGGGTGGGGAGAAGGGTAAAGATCAAAAGTCTTCATCAGGCCCCCAAAAATCTTCTTCTGGTGGGGATTCCCAGTCTACCAAGGGTAAAGGCCAAAGAAAACCATGGTGCAAGGTCTGTAAGCAAAAGACCCACTGGACCAGTGATTGCACCAAGTCCAAAGACTCCAGTCCAGCACCCACCAATGCCCCTAAGGCACCTGTTCCCCCTAGTACAGTTGGTGGAAGTGCTCCAGCAAAGGGTTTAGTAGGGTTCACCCTGGGAACTGAGTTGGGCTCTGACTTAGTCAGGGAACTGACTCAGGCTGTGTTAGTCTGTGATGGAGGCATGGATGTGACCTCCACTGTGAGTCCCAGTAATCTGGGCAAGTACAGACAACAGCCTTTAATCAATGGACGTGAGGCTTTGGCATTTAGGGACACAGGGGCAAGTGTCACAATGGTGACACAAGACCTTGTGCTACCTGGGCAAGTTATGCTTGGTGAGATGTACCAAGTGACCAATGCTAGCAATGTCAGAACAGACCATACTCTGGCAGTTGTTAACTTCTCCTGGGGAGGGGTAACTGGCCTTAAGAAGGTTGTGGTAAGTGCAAACCTACCAGTCGAATGCTTGCTTGGCAATGACTTAGAGACTTCTGCTTGGGCAGAAGTGGAGCTCAGGACCCATGCAGAAATGCTGGGGATCCCTGCAGATGTGTTTGCTGTGACCAGGTCACAAGCCAAAATGTCTAGCACTGAACAGGCCTTGGATTCTGGAAGAAAGGACCAAGTGCCTTCCAAGAGGAGGAGTAGTAGGGTTAAGGCAGTGCCTTCCCCCTTGGCTCAGGAGGAAGATCAGTCCCTGATGATCTCAGCCCTGAAGAAGGAACTGTCCCAGAGGAACTTGAACCTGACCAGGTTGAGTTCTTGGGGACAGGGGGACCTTCTAGGGCAGATCTGAGCCAGGAGCAGCAGAGCTGCCCCTCCCTTGAACCCCTCAGACAGCAAGCTGCTGCTGAGGCTGCTGGGAAAGCTAGTGGTCCCCATACAGTGTATTGGGATGATGGACTCCTGTACTCAGAGAGTAGAGACCCCAAACCTGGTGCTACCAGGAGGTTGGTAATACCTTTGAAGTTCAGGGGCTTCCTATTGACCCTAGCCCATGATATTCCCTTAGCAGGACACCTGGGCCAGAACAAGACTTGGGACAGAATTGTCCCTCACTTTCACTGGCCCCACATGTCTGAAGACAGTAAGGAGTTTTGTCGCTCCTGTGTAACCTGCCAAGCCAGTGGCAAAGCAGGTGGCACTACAAAGGCCCCCTGATACCACTACCGGTGGTGGGGGTGCCCTTTGAGAGGGTAGGGATTGACATTGTTGGTCCCATGGATCCCCAAACAGCCTCTGGGCACAGGTTTATCCTGGTGGTAGTGGATCATGCCACCAGGTACCCAGAAGCTATTCCCCTAAGGACCACTACAGCACCTGTGGTGGCAAGGGCCCTCCTGGGAATCTTCTCAAGAGTGGGCTTTCCTAAGGAGGTAGTATCAGACAGGGGTGCTAACTTCATGTCTGGGTACTTAAAAGCAATGTGGAAGGAGTGTGGAGTGACTTATAAGTTCACCACACCCTATCACCCACAATGCAATGGTTTAGTTGAGAGATTCAACAAAACCTTGAAGGGCATGATTAAAGGGCTCCCAGAAAAGCTTAGGCGTAGATGGGACATACTCTTGCCCTGCCTTTTATTCGCATATAGGGAGGTGCCTCAGAAGGGGGTTGGTTACAGCCCTTTTGAACTTCTGTTTGGCCACCCTGTGAGGGGTCCACTGTGCTTGGTGAAGGAAGGATGGGAGTTACCTCTCAAGCCCCCAAAGCAAGATATAGTGGACTATGTACTTGGTTTCCGCTCCAGGATGGCTGAGTACATGAAAAAGGCCACCAAAAACCTTGAGGCTAGCCAGGAACTTCAGAAGGCCTGGCATGACCAAAGGCTGTTCTGACTGTTTACCAGCCAGGACAGAAGGTGTGGGTGTTGGAGCCAGTGGCCCCAGCAGCTCTCCAAGACAAATGGAGTGGGCCCCACACTATTGTTGAACAGAAGGGTGAGGTCACTTATTTAGTAGACCTAGGAACACCCAGGAGTCCCCACAGGGTTCTCCATGTCAACAGGTTAAAACCATATGTGGACAGGGCAGACATGGGCTTGCTCATGGCTACTGATGAAGGGCAGGAGGAAGAGAGTGACCCACTCCCTGACCTGCTCTCACAGAACCCTGACGATGGGTCAGTTGATGGTGTAGCCTTGGCAGGCAGCCTCACTACCCAGCAACAAACTGATTGCAGGCAAGTCCTCAATCAGTTTCGACATATGTTTTCACTGACACCCAGTCAGACCACCTGGGGCACTCATGAAGTGGACACTGGGGACAGTCTGCCTATTAAAAACAAGATTTATAGGCAACCTGACCATGTCAGGGACTGTATCAGGACTGAAGTCCAGAAAATGTTGGAATTGTGAGTAATTGAACCCTCAGATAGCCCTTGGGCTAGTCCAGTAGTCCTAGTACCGAAACCTCACACCAGTGGTGGGAAAAGAGAGATGAGGTTTTGTGTAGACTACAGGGGTCTCAATGCAGTCACTAGGACTGATGCCCATCCAATACCCAGGGCAGATGAGCTCATAGATACTTTGGCCTCTGCCAAATATCTCAGCACATTTGACCTAACAGCTGGCTACTGGCAGATCAGACTAGCTGATACTGCAAAGCCCAAAACAGCATTTTCAACCCCTAGTGGGCATTATCAATTTGTGGTAATGCCCTTTGGTCTGAAAAATGCACCTGCCACTTTCCAGAGGTTGGTGAACACAGTTCTCACAGGACTGGAAGCCTATAGTGCAGCTTATCTAGATGATATTGCTGTCTTTAGCTCCACCTGGGAGGATCACCTGGTCCACCTCAGGAATGTTTTACAGGCCCTGCAAAAGGCAGGCCTGACTAACAAGGCCACTAAGTGCCAGATAGGGCAGAGTCAGGTTGTGTACCTGGACCTGTGGGTGGAGGCCAGGTTCAACCTTTGCAGAGCAAGATCCAGACCATCATGGACTGGACTGCTCCCACTACCCAGACTCAGGTGAGAGCCTTCTTAGGCCTGACTGGGTACTATAGGAGATTTGTCAAGGGGTATGGATCAATAGTGACACCCTTGAATGACTTAACTTCTAAGAAAATGCCCAAAAGGTTCAGTGGACAGTTAGCTGTCAAAAGGCATTTGATGACCTCAAGCAGGCCATGTGCACTGCTCCAATTCTGCAGAGTCCTGATTACTCCAAGAAGTTCATTGTTCAAACAGATGCATCTGAGTTGGGGGTAGGGGCTGTACTGTCACAATTGAGTGAAGAAGGTCAGGATCAGCCAGTAGCTTTTATTAGCAGAAGGCTGACCCCTAGAGAGAAACGTTGGTCAGCCATAGAGAGGGAGGCCTTTGCTGTGGTCTGGGCTCTGAAGAAGTTGAGGCCATACTTGTTTGGTACACACTTCCTGGTTCAGACAGACCATAAGCCCCTCTTATGGCTAAAACAAATGAAGGGTGAAAACCCCAAACTGCTTAGGTGGTCCATTTCCCTACAGGGGATGGACTTTACAGTGGAACATAGGCCTGGGAGTAAGCATGCGAATGCAGATGGACTCTCTAGGTATTTCCACTTAGAACATGAAGACTTAACTGGGCAAGGTTAGTTTAATGTCCCTACGTTTGGGGGGGTTGTGTAGGAGAGTAGGATCTGCTTCACATGGGTACCCCCACTTTTTGCTGATGCTTCACTGTTTTTCGACATTAGTCTGGCTGGGGCCCTGCTAATCAGAAGCCCAGCCTAGCTGCTTCCTCTCTAAAATGGTTTCCATGTGCCTTAGGCACATCACTGATTGGAATCTGGAGTGCCCTTATAAGTCCCTAGTATATGGTATACTCTGTACCAAGGGCATAGGTACCTCAGAGGCCTGCCAGGGGCTGCAGCATGTATTATGCCACCCCTGGAAGGCCATCCAAACTGACACCACAGGTCTGCTACTGCAGCCTGGGTAAGGCGGTGCATGCACCCCTTACTGTGATATAGGTTACCTATATCACGAAATACATACACACATATAAACCTATAAGTCACTCCTAAGGCAGGCCTTATCAATCCTAAAGGCAGAGTGCATGGTTCCTATGTGAGAGGGTGCCCCTGCATGAGCAGGGCCCCTCTGCAGCGTTCGGAGACCATCTCTGATGCTGTTTGTAGTGCAGCCTGACCATATACTCTTAAGCGCATTATATCCTCGCGGTAAAATGCTAACTTTGGAATGGCTGCACCTAAACATGTCGTGTTTGGTGTCAAACATCTTGGAATACTACCCCCCCACCAATACTGGCGGCGGGGGTAGCATTCCACCCTTCTAGAGGGAAAGACATGTTAACTCTGACGAGTCCGGTAACTTCTTTCCAGAGCCCTGGCATCACAAAATGGATGCTGCTGCCACAGACACGAGTCTGGCCTCCTGCTGCTGGACGAAACTCCGGCAGGGGAGGCCTGGACAATAGGTTTCCTGTCCCAGGGAGGTGTGACCACCTCCCCAGACAGGATAATGTGTATTGGGGCTGGGCGGGAGCACTTTCGGGTGCTTTGAAGTCCTGCACTGGGGGCACATTTGGTGTCCCTGTGCATACCCCAGTTCAAACCGGATCAGGGGCTTGCAGCCCCTGCTTTGGCGCAAACTGGACAAAGGGAAAGGGGTGTAGCCACCCCTCTGCCCTGACCCACCCATAGGTGGGGCCACAGAGTAGTCCAACCCCTATTTTTAGAATAAAGGTAGGAACCCAGTCCTTAGGACTTTAGATTATACCTGGACGAAACTCTGACACTGAATCCTGGACCTTCGACGCTCTACGACAAGATTAGAGGACTGAAGAATCTCCCTTGGGGTCAAGGAGTGACTCCCTGCTTGGCAGGCACCAAAGAAGCATCTGTCCGGTTCGCATTACTGAAGCTCCCGTCGGACGCCGAAGTCATCGCATCACCAGAGGTGGATTCTCAGACTTCCCCGAGGCTACCCTGAGTCCCCAGCAAAGCTGAGGCCCGTGGCTATCGTGGGTGACTTGAGACCGTGACCCCTGGACACCGAGCACATTTGCAAGTGCACCATCTTCTGGGTCTCCCAAGAAGTCGTGCTTTGGGCTCCGAGTAGCCCTAGCCTCCAGCACCACCTGCACCGAAGATCACTGGCCCTCACTCCACGAGTGTCCTGCAAGCCAGCTCCACGTGCGGCATCACGAGGCTCCTTTGCGGTCGCTAGCCCGTTGGCTAGTAGCCCTTAACGAAGGCCAATCTTTTCCTTACTTGGCATCCTGGTTGCTCCAGGCCTGCCCTCACTTACCCTCGCTGGGTGAGTTCCACAGACCTTGCTGGTCTGCACCATCGACGATCTTCATCTTGCTTGAGACTTGCCGTTGCCAAGGCTTGTTGGGTCCAATCGAGTCGCTGACACCTCAGCACTCGACAGACATTGAGCACCAGCCCGAATCCTGCTCCTGGTCACCGACAACGCCTCCCGGACCTCGTGGCAGAAGAGTCAAGACAACCGTCAACGCACCTGAAGCACTCGACATCGGTGGGCATCTGTCCATCGCCTTCCTGGTCACTGGCTAGTGACCCAGATTCTGTCCCCTCTGCTTTCAGGTTCACCAGAACTCCGATCCACTCTGGGATCCACCCGGACACTTTTCTCTTGGCCGCCAGCAGCACTTTGCAGCAGATCGCCATTCGAATCGACGACGAAACCCGACCCCGAAAGGCACCTATGCACCCGGCTTCCCTGGGTGAGGTAACACGAGTACTCCGGTGCTCCCGTGGGTAGAGACTCTTCAAAGTCCTAGATCTCAAAGGGTTTTGTCCTAGTCCTCTTTTAAGTGTCCCTTTCCTCTATTTTCCCGATCCCGACTTTCTCCATAGAAGTTAACGGCGTATCGCGGTTGTGTATTTACACTGCACGCGTCTCCAGTGGGTCCCCTGTGTCACTACCTTGGGTGGTTCCTTGTGGTCCAAGCACTTCTAGAGGCTCTAGGCCTAGTGTCTAGTTCAGTCGTGGTTCGCATACCACTTTATTGGTATATGGTTTGGTACGCCCCTAGGGCCCAAACGTGTATTTGTGCAATTACTGTGATTTAAGATCTTATAACCTATGTATTTCGAACTCTAGCCTCATAAAGAGACTAGAGGGGTGTGTTTAGTAATAAATACATATATTTTGAATATATACCTGGTGTGGTGCTCTTTCATTTGGTCACTCAAGAGATTATAGACTGGTAAAACAAGCTGCTTTACATTCCTTCAAGACTTAGCCTGAAGGCTGCTCTCCATAGCTACCACTAGGATAGCTTTCAATAAGGTTGTCTTTAACCTATCTACCATAAGAGTCGATTTGGACTGGTGCAAGGTGCCCACTATAATTAGTGGACAGCATATGCCAGGCCAACTTCTCACACTGTACACCTTTAGTTGGGACCCCGGAGGAAATCGGGCATCTGCCTAGCCACCTCTCAAAGTTCAGACTGGAGACTTATCCTAGAATGTGTTCTGTTATTAGAACATGAGCCTAGAGGAACACAAGCATGTAAACTCTGCTTTCAGGATAAGCAGAAAAAAGATTTATGCTCTCATGCTCAACATTAAAGACGCAGCCATAGAAACGCCTTCTGAAACACCACGATTTGCATACAGGACATAGAAAGAATTGCTGTTTCATTAACTTATAGCCTGTGGCAACATATTTGCAGAATTAGCAGGAGTGGAGCAAATATTCTACAGAAGAGACCACCTGAGCAAACAAAACAAGTGCACACACTGGGATGACTTTATTGCAATCCTAAAAGAACATTTAGAGATGGATATGTACTCATGCATTGGTGCAAACTGCACCTACTAAGCCTGGCATTATAGTCACAGCATATCAGGGCCACACTGCGAACAGAAAGCAGCCCTTTGCAAATTTTGTCACACCAGCCCTCTTCAACATGTATACAAAAGACAAAAATCTCACATACGTTATTAGACCTCCCGCAAAAGAAAACAGTATGGGGGCAGGGTCAAGCATGTCTCTTAAGGCCCTCATTGGCCCTGCCTCAGACTCCTTTAGGAAGTATATTTATTACTTAGTTCAGGGGCTGTCTTCCCTGGCTTGGCTCCATGCTCTTCTGATAGCTGTGCACAAACCCTGTAAAAAAGTATTTTTTGACTAGCCTAAAACTTTAGCGTTGTTTGACATATCTGCATGAAACTTCCAAACAAAGTGACAAAGTAGGTTCCGTGTGTCATGGAAAGTTTGGGGGTTATCCGTGCAATAGGGACCGAGAAATAGGGGCACAAAATAAGGGTGCGTTTGTAATGTTAATTCCCATAGGAACGCGTTGTCAAACCTACAGCCCGAACCGCTGGACGGAATTACACCAAATTTGGGAGAAAGGTAGATGTTGTTATGCAGATTGTGCTTTTTAGGTCTCGCCTACGCAGTGCGCATGCACTGCATAGGCAAAAAGACCTTTTGCAATCGATTCGGCTTTTCAGCCAAAAACGTGCACGCGTTCCATTGCCTTCAATGGCAACGCGTGCACGTTTGGCGATTCACTTGCGGGAGCGAGCAGCTGGCGCCATATGGTAGCAATTATCGATCCTGGCGCCACTCGCTCCCGCAAGGGAATCGCGCAGGCCCCCTCCTCTCCCCCTCCCCCTGCTGCTGTGCGAGGCGCGGGTGCTTGTTAACACTAGACCGCGAGTTATGCGCATGGTTGTTTCCTCCATAAGGCAATACTGTGGCAGATCTAAAGTCTCTCCTGTACTGCTAGGTGGTTCCTCATCTGGATTATTTTGTGTTTTATATACATATACATGTATATTGGTGAGCTCACGTACACCAAACATGGCTGAACTTTATACGCGGTCTAGCGTTCGAGGCCCAATAAGACTTCGATGGCGCAGTTGGTGAAGTTGCGGTTGGAAGGGGCGTGTCTTCTTGCTAGGCTCTGCCTCTGGCGCAGGCAGGCAGACTCTTGGCAGGAGGAGACAGCAGCCACAGCGCAGCCCGCCGGTGAGTCAGCCCGGATCGGCTGCCCTCCCCCCACCTTTGTGTCTGGCGCTGACCCGGGCGTAGACTGTGGTCGAGGTGCAGTAACAACGCGCGGGGCCCGAAAGGGCAGCGGACAACAGACGAGTTGATAGCGACTTTGATTGGTATTAGGGAGAATCTCGATGGTCAAGATTGATACACGCCTTTCTAGATACCCAAGCTTAGATCACTAGCGCACTGTGCCACAGAGGCCTCCAGATGGGCCGTCTTGAAGGCCGAGACGCTTCTGCTTTGGCTTGCAAGCCTCCAATACACCTTTCAGGCGGTTCCTGGAGTCGTTTGCATTCGTGCACCTATGTATCCGTGTACCGTCTTAACGTATGGACACGCTGGACAGTTGCCCGGGGCCCCACGAGCCGAGGGGCCCCATGCAGACCTGAATTTAACATTAATTTTCCGTTAAGCATTTTTATTCCTGTGAGTGATTGTGTAGGCAGGGCCCAGTATACTGCTTTGCCGGGGGCGGGGGGCAGTGAATTGGGGGAGGGGGCTATAATGCTGGTAAGACGACCCTGTTTAAGTCATGATAGTTGAGCTGGTAACAGTAACAAAGCAGCTATGTAAGAACATTTACAGTGAGGTAGAAAGGATATATATCCGTGGCCTTGATAAAGGATTGTGAGTGATGTATCCTACGGCGGGGCAAACAGTACAACCTGTTTGGCCCTCTATACACGTCCAAATTTGTACACAAGTCAGTGACATTTGTGTATATGGAGTGGTGGGGAGGAACATCATTTTTCATGATGTAGTAGATGACATTTGAGGGTGCACTTAAATCCCATAACTAGCATTGAACTAGGTGGAGCATTCCCGAACAAGGTTGCTAGTAGGTTAAAGGAAAAAATCTCAAGTGTGTTTGGTGAGCACTACCCAGTGAACACAGGTGCGTATTGATATTTCTCGCTTGTGATGGTAGACATCCCGGTGTGAGATATATATATATATATATATTTTAAATCACCGGCCTGAGGTGTTTGTGTGTTTCTAGTGTGTAGCAGAAAACGTTTCTACTTGCTGAGTCAATTTGGCTCATGTTGTACAGCGAAAAGTAGCGCAAACACTTTGTTCTTCCGCTGTACCACATGGCCTACTAGGCCTTGGGTCAAATTATTGCTCCTATTTTTCTGTTAATAACTGGTCATAAAAAAAAGTCAGTTTTATTTTTGTAATGCACACCAAATTGACAGAATTGCCCTTTTCCCGCCTCATTTACCATTTTAACACCTTTGTTAATAGTTATGCCACAACTCCTGTCCTCCCTAATCAATGCATATAGACCACCAGGTGATTTTGTGCCCGTGATTACTACGCAGGTGTAAACGACCTTGTCGATGTATGGAATGAGATAGGCGAGTGTCTAAGGGTGCTGAACAAGACAAAACTCATAATCCTGCCTAGGCGAGGAGAGTGGGCGGGGAGGGACGCAACTAATGCTGAGGAAGACTCACCAATAGGCTGTCCCAGTAGTCAAGTTTGCTTAATTTAAGAGTGCATTTGATATTTCCTGTCTCGAATGACAGGTTGCTAATGTCTTATAACGACGCAGGCAAAATCAAATCAATGGAATGGAAACCTGCGGAATTGCCAATGATTTTAAAATTGATTCAAAAATTTAAGTCCATCCCTTTTACTAAGTCATCTGCACTTACACCAATTATACCATATTTAAGAAAGTAAATACAAAGTGTCCTTTTAATTTATGGTAGGATCAGCGCAGTGTTGTATCCACCAACAACAGACGTGACACTTAATTCTAAAGTTTATTATTTGTAGAGCTCTGGAAAGTGCTTTTTATGGTGTTGATTAGTAAAGATTACATACTATATTGATGAATTTCAAAAAGTACATGCAAGCATATAAAATCCATATGTGCCCTATTACAGTGTTCCCTTTTAGAAGAAAAAAACCGAATTTGTTTTAATTGCAATCGTCTATATAAAGTGGTCTAGGAAAATTACATTACATATTAATCTGGCTACACCAGAAGCTGGTATCTGTCAAACCAATTATTTGGTTTGACGGAACTTTGTGCATACTTGGCTCGCCTGTGATGCAAAAACCCTCCATTGTCAAGCAAAGCGTGACAGGCTGCAGTGAAACGTGTATTTCAATAATTGTCTGCTCTTGTTGTACTTGCCCCCCCTGCCTTTCAGTAATTACACAGGAAGGGTGTCATTATAGTCATAGACACAACATGTGGAAGGTGGCGGCAGGGGGAGGGGTGGAGTACTAGTTTGGGAGTGGAAATGTAGGATCTGGTCAATAAAATACATATGCGGTGCAAATGTAGCACACAATACTTTATTGTATAAACACTAACTCAGTGATGTACGTCTGTGTTGTCTGCATCTACACCGCTTCAAGGAAAACCTTTGTTGCTTTCTATGTTGGGTGTAATGTGAAACTTCAGATCGAACTAATTTTGATGCTGGATACTGCTTTGCTAGCCGAATGGTGTTTTTTAACTGAATAATTCAAGTGCAGTTAATTTGTGCACATTTATTGTCATTCTTGTTGAAGTGATAAGAGGACATAGCACATGTTTGTGTTGCTTTAAAGTCTGAACAGCTCCAACAATGCATCTGTTTTTAAAAATTCAGTTATAATATGTAGGAGTTAAGGGTAGTGCCCCTAACAATCCTCCAATTTTAGAGATTCCTTATTTGATGACTTTAAATTAGCCTTGGATTGCGAAATCTATTAAAAAACAGAATCCTCCTTTCTAGCAATGATATTTGCAGAATTTTTGTCTTAACATGTTGAGGTATACTCTTGCCATTCAACAGAGTTATGTTCCTGAATGATTATCAATTTGTATTACGCCAGAAACCTTGGAAACTCAAAAAAGTAATTGAAGAGTTTTGAGAATACTCTTCTCGTATCATGTCGGAAGTGTCTCCAGGAGTGACTACTTTATTACAGCCGTCCCTCTAACAAATAACATCCTAGTGGTGGATATTGATCCTATTGTCCTAAGTCCAGACAGGAGTGTGTTTGGCAGTTGACATTGATTGTCACAAATTTAGATTTCCAGATTCATTTTTTTCAGTATTATCAGAGGGTTACTCTAAGATTGTTCCCAAGAAAAGGACACCACAGGGCCCAAAAATAGATTTTTTTCAGTGCTGCTTTAAGGGCCAAGTTGTGGTATTTATTTACTAGCAATTTAAAATGTGAAACATCATGGCTTTGCCTTACATGTGGTGACCTACACAAAGTGATTTCTGGACCATCACACTAGGGTGGACCGCTTATGTGCATGGATTTTAACAGTATGCTAGCAGATCATCAGTTAAAAGTGTGTGTATATATGCGTTTAATGTATAATAACTCTATGGGATGGGCGTGTCAATGCTAAGGGCCTTTCTTGTCTTTAATGGCGGCATTTCAACTTTCTTGCCCATGTCCTAATGGTAATGGCAAACATTGTACTTTGTACTAATGCATTTTATTTCAATAGCGATTTTGATTACATTGCCCTGATCAAGATTTGTGCTCATCTTAAATACTAGCCTTATTGGAAAGTTGACAGGGCACAGGTTTTTTTTTTTGCATTGTCTTTGTGCCTAAGTGTGTTGTTGATGGGTAAAGAGCTAAGGTGTTCTCCTTATCAGTAATGTTTTTGTTTCTTCTGTGAGTGAACTTCCTGTGTGCCTTTGTATTTCATAATGATGTCTGAACGCTGACAGGTTGGATTTTCTGTGGCTGCTCAGCAGTGCTTGCAGTAAATACACTGAATACATTTTATCACTGACCTTGGTTATTTTTGGGATTATAGAATCTCCACATCTCGCCTTGAAACACGATAGGTTTTAGATCCGATTCATCTAAGTTCTGGCACCTCCGTGCATGCTACCAAAACATGGCTCTCTGTAAAGTGGAAAACTATTTTTTAAATTTCTTATTGTAAGAGGCTTTTATTAATTTTATGTGGTATTAAAAACGAATTTGGACACTCACTTAAAATGTTTTTTTCGTTCCCTCTATGTAAAGACCACCTTTTTCTTTTCAGGTTCTTCTTGCATGCATTAGTTAATTAATTCTCATTCATCTACCAGTTCACCACACCATGTTTGGATCCCATTTCTGAACATCACACACCTCACCCTACGCCTCCATGTAGTTCAAACTCCAACCCTCACCCTTTTCTTAAATGTGCATGCTAAACGGGTAACATGAACCTAATATGAATCGCAGCACATTATGGCCTCTTAAATGTTATAAAGCCCTACATAAATTGTTGGAAACAGTATAATGTATTATTTTGAAACAATTGAAACCACAAATCTTTGTTTACCCCAAGGAATAGAGTATTTTGCTTGCTGTATTGATGTGCTGTAAATAACCGGTTCACCTATGTAACAGGATTTTCATCCTTTCTATTGTGTGGCTTTTAGAAGTATATTTTAATGTTACAATGAATAAAAACAGAGAAAACAAGCATTCGCAAAGCCAATAGGTCATGACAATGCAATAGCTATTTGAGCTGTCAATGTCGTTTAGCCATGTTTAGCAACACAGCTGCTGTTCAGCATGGCTGAAAGTCATGGAAAACAAGCATTGGCATAGCCAATAGGTCTCGCCTTTGGGACCTTATAAGTGTTTAGCCATGCAACAGTTGATGTTGTTTTTGTACCAAGGATATTATGCTGCATAACTAAATACTTATAAGGTCCCAAAAGCGAGACCTATTGGCTATGCCAATGCTTGTTGTTATCTGGTGCAAAATAGTTCCGTACTTTTTGCGAAATTTAAGCCAAAAATTATACTGATGTCTCTGGTCGTGGATAATTAGTGACGGTTTTGTGATTAATCGCGAATGCGCCATCCAATGGGAATGCTCTGATTGGCTGGACGCAACCTGAACAGAAAGTTGCGGCTGCCATTTTACTGATCGGGAACGGTTCCCGGGGCTGAAAATTTCTGTGAAAGCTAACATAAGGGGTGAGGGTGGAGGTACTCTGACCCCATGTTTGAGAAATGGGGGTGTTAGTGATACAAGTTATGTGTCCAAAATAGATTTGAATAATTTAGCACAATATTTGTGACGCCGCCGCGATCGCCAGCGTGGCCCCCATGTACCATCATGGGGACAACGCGAATATCGCCACATCATCACAAATATTGGTGAAAATATAAAAATCTATATATATATCTGTCACACACTCATATAGGCATTCACAAACTCACTCAGACACTTATGCACCGATTAACATGCCCACTAACACACTTATACATTCAGTCACATACAAACTAAAATACCCATGCACCCACTCACATACCCATTCAGGTACTCATGCACCCACATATAGACTCACTCAGAGAGTGATGCACCCATGTACAGGCCCACTCAGAGACTCATGCACCTACTTAGAGACCCAGTCATAGACTCATGTGTACAGTCTCATACCCACTTAGAGACTTTTATACCCACTCACAGACCCACGTGGGCACTCATTCAACCACTCACAAACCAACTCAGATACTCATGCACCCACTTACAAACTCACTCGGAAAGTAACGCACCAATGTACAGACCCACTCCGATACTCTCACACCCACTTACACACCCACTCACACATTCATGTATGTACTCACAGACTCACTGAGACACTCATACACCCACTTACAGATCTACTCAGATTCTCATACACCCACTCACATACCCATACAGTCACTCCCACACTCAGTCATAGACCCTCTCAGAGTCGTATGTACTCAGTCACTCACTCATACACTCAGAAACTCACACACTCACTCACAAACTCACTCAAATATACACACACCCACTCACTCACCCACTCAAGGCTCATGCATCTACTCACAGACCCATCCAGACACTCGCCCTCCCATTCACAGACCCACTCAGACACTTATGCATGCACCCATTCACTCACCCACCCAGAGACTTATGCTCTCATTCACAGACCCATTGAGACACTCATACACCCACTCACAGATCCACTCAGACACTCATACACCCACTCACGGACCCACTCACACACCCATACAGTCACTCACACACCCACTCATAGACCCACTCAGAGACTTATGCACCCAATCACTCATACACTCAGAGACTCATGTACACACTCACATTCCCACTCAGAGACCCACGCACCCACTCACAGAACCTCTCAGACACTCACGCTCCCAGTCACAGACCCACTGACACTCATGCAGTCACTCACAGACCCACTCAGACAATGAGGCAACCACTCACTCACCCACTCAGACACCCACTTAGACACTCATGTATCCACTCACATATCTAGTCAGACAGTCATATACTTACTTACAAATGCACAAAGGCACTCATGCACCTACTCACAGATCGACTGAGAGACTCATGCAACCAATCACCGATCCACTGAGACACTGATGAACCCCCTCATAGATGCACTGAGACAGTCACAGTTTGTTACAGAACCATTGGTAGACTGATGCACCGTCTCACAGATCCACTCAAATACTTATATAGTGAATGAGAGACTTACTGATACAGTGATGCATGCAGTCACATATTCCACTGAAAGAGTTATCCACTGTGTTATAGATATATTAAGGGAGTTATACATGCTATTATAGAGTCTTTTAAATAGTAATGTGTTTAGCGTGTTGGTTATAATCCATTTTGCAGTTATAAGTTTTGAATGTGGTGGTGGCTAAAATTTACTGAAAAAAACAAAGGCATGGACGTTATAGTTAGGAATTAGCATTTAAAAAACCTTAGAAATTCACTGAAAAAAACAAAGATTATAGAGATGTTATATTTAGGCTAACATTTCACTCATACAAAACCAGAGAAATTCAGCAGTTATAGTTAGTGAGCTAACTATAACTCATGCCCCCGCAATACACTGCTTATGACCTCACATATTGCAATATTTCGGGTACTAGGGTGGCTCTGACAAGAGCCTTTGTGTTGATTGTGTGTATATGATAGCTACACATAAGACTGGATGCAGAGTTTCAGGTTACTTAGAAACACCCTGTTGCCTTCATTTGTAAAGTGCAATCCATCATTTCTATAAATTCCATGCATGTCAAAATCCAGATTGTTGTTATAGATACAGCCCATGCGATGGTCTCTGAGGAATGCAGAAACAGTTTTATTAACATGTTTCCTGGCTTTGTCAATCTGTGGACAGCATTGATTTGACCACTTCCATTTCTGTGTTTGGCATCTATTAGAGTACACCAAGACAGTGTGAGGGGAAAGCAACATCAGTTTTGCAAAGGTATCTTTCATTAGAATTTCCAGCCATACCCCAGTCAATGTCCCTAGGTCATTGCCACCACAGTGCACAATTATGAGGTGAGGAGCTCGACAATCCACAATGGTTTTAACCAAAGCCAGCAACTGATGAAACTTTAACCCTCTCTGGCCACACCAAGTAATCTCCACATTTAGCAAACCCAAGTCCCTGTCAGTACCTATAGTTTTTGCAGCCTCTTTAGCCCAATAGACATAGCTGTGGCCAACAATCCACACTCTAAGCATTTTGAAGTGAAGGAGCAATAGCACTCAGGAGAAGGCTGGAGCTGACTGGGGTAGTTTCCCAAATGACAAGCAATTAAAATGGAGGTGTTTTCTTTTTTTTTTAAAAAGATATATTTCATTGGATGCTATCAGTAAGTAAGTGAATAAAATTAGGTAGTACGTTGGATGCATTAGTAAGAAGTCCTATTATTGGCTGTTGTTTAGAAAAAGGAATGTAATACAGACGTGGATATGCTTCTGAATCTGTGGAGTAAACCACACTTGCTGTATCTCATTTGGAAGTAGCATGTTCCTTCTAGAATGTGCTGTGAACTTGTGACCTGCTGATTCCACTGGATTGCTAGATATATTGAGCTAAGATTGTATTGGGGGAAGGGTATTAAAGAGACAGAACATTTTTTAAAACATTGAGGAGTTATGACATAATTTAAGTAATGATAAACTTTAATTTCCAATTGAGGACTATGCAATAAACTGTTCTGCAGTATCTAAATAAAAAAAACTAAAGCTAAATATAGGTTTGGACTCCCATTTTCTTTCGCAATCCCTCCACGATCATCCTGAAAAAATTGCGAACACGTGGAGACAGGAACCTCGTTTTGAAAGAGAGGGAAAGGGTTAACAGATGCTAACCATTCACAAGTGGAGATAGAATAGTCTAAAATGAAAGACATGATTTCATTTGCTGCCTTTCTCGTGATCATAGAGAGAAAAGTTGAAGATGTTGCCATTTTATGGTTGTTCTGTATGAGAGTGATGTACCATTCTTATGCTTAGTTTTTACAATTCCTAATTGTGTCAAACTATTTAAAAAAGAGTTAAAACAACAATATAATCTACAAACTCAATTCACTGGTATGTACATAACTTTTTTCGTTATTTAAAAATAATTACATTAGAAATAAAGATGTATATGGGAGTTTGATTAAAAAAAGAGTATCACAGTGACATGAAAAAAACAAATGAGATGAACTGTATCTATCAGAGGGTATGTGTTTAAGATGTTAGTATGAAATGTTTTGGGAAGTAGGAGAAAAATAAATTAGTGCCCCTTTATTCCATTATGTAGTTTATAGAAAAATAACAGTATATTACTGTTCAAAGTTGTAATGAGGAATGTATTTAAAGCTAAGAATGTTTTAAATGTCTAAGCATCATGTGCAGAATAGATACATATATGTTATTTGCATTCTGGGAGTTGCAGTACTTTTGGTCACATTATTAAACAGGAGTAGTGTAGTCACAAGTAAAACATAAGAAATTGGTCTGGCCCTGTATATGTATTATAAAGTAGTAATATTTGTTAGGTATGTATTAGGAAGTGTTTGTCAATGTGTTGTTTTTACTTATATGAGTGGTTTGCATATGCTTAGATGGTGTTAATTTTTTTTTGCGGTTGCAGATAGTTATCTGTATGGTGGGACTCGAGTTTATTTAAAGATGTAGAGAACTATATATTTTTGGAAAGATGGCTTGAAGGTGTATATCTATTATGGAATCATATATATGTTTACATGGTGATCTATGTTCTTTAAGGCTAATGAAAATGCCATGTATGTGGTGAGGGTGGTGTATTTCTGTAAACATGATCTGTTTAAAATTGAGGAGAGTTTATAGTGCAGAATGTCTGTTGAGAGTTCTTGTGCTACTTTTATTTGGCGTGTAACTTTTCTTTGAGAAATGCTGAAAATATGTTTTAAACACACAAGAAAAATTTGAGAAATGATGTAGGTGTGCCATTAAGAAAAGGTTTTGTGCCTTGAAAAAGTGAGATTTGTTGTTTTCAGTTTTAGAAACTTACTGATGCATGTGCAAGCTGAGTAACAGAGCAATGCATTCTTGTAGAGAGGCACGTGTCCAATTATATATGAAGTGTGTTATCTAGACTTTTCTGACACATAGGTCATTAGAAATGGATAGATACACTAAAACGGATAGTTTGATACTGACAGGAGTTAAACAATGAGTTACAGATATAGTCACAATTGTTATGTATGTAACAGCAATGGAGATACTTTACAGTCACCAAAGCATTACTCAGGTACTCATCCAATCACTCAGCCACTACTCAGGCAGCTATCAAATCACTCACGCACTATGTATGCACTTATTCCATCACCCAGGCACTACACATGCACTCTTCCAATCACGGAGGCACTAATTATGTACTCATTGAACGGCGCAGGCAACACCCATGCATTCATCCAATCACCCAGGCACTAACCATTCACATATACAGTCACCAAAGCTGTACCTATGCAGTTATTCAAACACCCATGCACTCATCCAAACACTCACTTATAACCCATGCACTCATCCACATATTGAGGCACAATCCATGCGTTCATCCAAACACTCAGGTACTAGTTATGCACTCATCCAATTACGCAGGAAGTGCCATTGCAGTGAACCTATCGACCCATCCTGTATCTATGCTCTCGTTAAATTACTGAGGCAATACACTTGCACTAATATAATCAGCACAGCAGCACACTTGCTTTTATCCAATCACTCAAGCTTTAACAATGGACTTATACAAATACTCAGACATTAGTCATGCACTCATGTAATCAGCCAGGCACTACTGATGCAGTCATTCAATTATCCAGGCCAAACACACGTAGTTTTGTAATCACCCAGGTACTACCTGTTCAATTAACCAGAAACACATGGGCAGCAGTCATGTGCTCATTCAATCACTAAAACACTACTCATGCACTCATGCAATGTCCCAGGTGCTATGTATGAACTTAAACAATGCACTGAATAAATCATGTATATACTATGCATGTAGTCCTGTTATCGCCCAGGGACTAGAGTAGCACTCATTTAATCATCCAACCACTATCTATGCATGTATTGAATCATTGAGACATTAGTTATACACTTATCTAATCATTCAGGCAGTACTCATGCACTTATCCAAACACCCAGATAGTAGCAATATAGTCATGCAAATACACAGGCACTAACTATGCAGATATGGAACCACCGATGTAGTCCTACATACTCAGAGAATCATCTAAGCACTACCTATATTCTGAGGGAATCACTTAGACACTATCTATGCACTCATCCAATCACCCAGGGAGCATTGTTGTATTCAACCACAAACACATGTATTTACAAGTTTTAGTGAGGAATATGTACTCTTTTAGAACCATCTGGTGAATTATAATTGTAATCTGTCACATACTGTTTGCATGTACTCAGAAGAATTTGTGAGCTATATGCTGTGATACAGATTAATGTGCAGATTCTTAAATGAAGTGTTTCTCAAACGTTAAATCAGACACATCTAAGTAGAAAAGTACTGAAACACTAAATCTACCAGTAGGAATGAGGGTGTAAGTATATGTTCCTCTTCTTCAAACAGTTAGTTAGATTCGATGGAGTAATTCCTATTTTTAAACACAACACAAGAGTCCAAGAGTAGTATTTGGTGATGGTAGATATTTTATTTTCAAATGCCACTGTGTGGATCCATTTCACTCTTTTTTTATCATCATTTTTTCATAAAAGAGAAGGAAGCGGAGACAGCCGACACGTGTTTCGCCCTATTTGGCACATTGAGCCAGGGCTTTCTCAAGGCTGTAAAATAAAAGAGTACAATAAGTACTAAAGAAAAAAAGGGGACAGGGAATCCCAGAGAAAAACACCGACTGGGTGCACTAGTGAATAAAGAAGAGAGAATTAAAAAAAAATCTTTATTTTATTAATACTTAAAAGGGATACCAATATGAAGTATATTGGAAAGGCAAGTGTAAAAAGAGTGTAAAAAAGAGGAAGTGAAAATGCGAGAACAAGAAGAACCGAGAAACAAAGGATTGTCAGCAACTATTCTTAATGCATGCGTTGTGAATCAATGTATAGAGGAAGAACGGAATCAAGTGCTGGCAAAATGGCATTTTGACCAGAGTTAGTATTCTAAATGGCAGTGAACGGTGAAATAGAGAAGGTCTATAGATGGTAGTTAGGTTGAAGAGGAGAAAGCCTCCTTCTACTCAGTACAGAAATTAGCTTCATGTACAGGCTCAAGTAAGTACATACAACATCAGGCATGCCATATGGGAAGATTATCTGTGAAAGTAGTCAAGTACAATACCTAGTTGTAGTGTTCAAGGGTCATAGATTCAAATCAGAGGAGAGATACATTCTAAAAAATGCTTCACGATGTTAATTAAACCATCCAATATCTGGGGAAAACAAACGTTATTTTTAAGACAAAGTTAAGGTCTAGAACAGAAGTACAGTACAGATGTAGAAAGCTAAAAGAATCTATCAGATTGTGGTCTATACAGTAATTTCCTACATTTTTGCACAGAAATGCAAGCACATTTGTAGGAGTACCAAAGACATCTTATGATGAGAATGTTTACAAAGTTAACTATGTACTATGTAGGCGGCACAATGTCAAAATGCATCTGAGATTACAAAATATTATTATAATATGGGAAGAAGAGCAATTATTTTTAAATTACAACAGGTTTAGCATACGTTGCTTCAGAGATGGTAGCATGTTACACACACAGGACAGCAGAGAGGTGAATTTGCGGCTGCATATTCACGTGAGTGTTGAGCATTCTACTTGAGCAAAGCAGCAAAAATAAAAACAGGTAATCGAGTGAACTAAGAATAGATCTAATTACGCCATATATTCAAATGTGATGCTCCTCCGTGTGATATGGAAAAACTGGTGGTACTTGACATTGGGGACCCAGATTTAAGCATGCTTTATTTCAGGAGTGGTGGCATATGGCACGCAGCCAACCGAAAGAGAGGGTTCAGGACAGCAGTTGCACGTGAGTATTTTGAGCGTTAAGACATAGAGAAGATTGAAAGAGGGCTTTAGCTGGAGGAGCCACAAGTGCAAATGGACTGTGACTCCGTATAAAGTAGGAAGTATAGTGGTACTAAGTAGCGGGGACCCGAGGCATGTATGTTGGCCAATCTAACATAATAACTGTTTGAGACCTTCCCGAGTGGGGGCATCTCCATATTGGAAGGCAATCACTAGCCGCAGCGCGGTTAAAGACAGAAGCATAATTGTGGACCCATACGGCGGACAAAGACGTGAGACTTAGCTGCTCACGCAGGGCTTATTAGTTAAAATAGTGCAATTGGGCTCTAATTGAGTGAGGCAAGGGCATAGAAGCAGAAAGCAGTATCTCGTAGATAACTTACTTAGTGTATACGCATGTGGTCCCAGGGTAAATCCGTCCATGCAAAAGTTTCCGCGGTGTACCGGTAGTCAAAAACCTCGCCATCTTAAATGGTACGAGGGTGCGGTATGACCCGGAAGTGACCCGTTGTGACTGGAACAGTGAAAAAAGACTAAGCTCTCAAAAATAATTAAAATTTCTATAAGCGCCCAATAATTCTCCCTAATTCCTAAGGCGAAAGAGTGTATTAAAAAGAATATAATGAGGAAGAAAGGAGAAAAGACTAATAGTCATAACAAATAACAAATAGCGGAGCCACATTACGAAGACAGCGTCTGACCAATGGAAATAAGGTAGTCACAATAACAGAGACCTACTTTACGGAGGGTCAAAAGCAGCCGCCATTTTGGAGTGGAACCGAACTGTTAGAGTAGGTTACAAAAATACTGGCATCAGGAGGGAATTAAACACAGTGTATGAGGATTGTGTTTGTGCAAATTCTATTTCGGAGTTTGCACGTTTTAAAAGGATAAGGTTTCTTTATGATGTTATCGCAGTTGACAATTCATAATCATTATATGGCAGAGTCAGGAGACCAAAACCATCATCCCCGTCTTGATAAGGAGAGGACAGGAATGGTCAAGTGTGCCAAAGGTGAATAGGCATCTATTAACAGATATTTACAGAATGTGATAAAGCCTATTGTATTGGCAACAATATTAGTATTGAATTTATACATTTAGATGAACGGTCGAGAAGGTGCACATGGAAACCTGGCAACCGTATATTTAGTCTTGGGAAGGCACATTTGTGGCAGAAATTCAACATAAAATTTGTTGAACAATATATAGCAATTTCAAAAAGAAACATAACAAGAAAACAGATTTTTAAGAGTGATCTTCATGCACCATTTACAAGATTGTATCGATGTTGATGATGCAAAGCCTGTCAGGATAAAGATGTTCATGGATTAATACGGAACCGAATTCCAGAAGTGTTCTCCATGGCATCAAAACAGTAGGTGGTGTCTAACTGAATGGACATACTTAATGGACCCTTAGAGCCATTGGTGCCACTCGTGTTCTTTGTTAAGGCCCTTTTCCACAGTTTCCAGGCCTATGATCAGAGCACTTTCCTCTTTCTGGAGGCGTAGTTCTAAGTTTCCGCCTCGTTTGTGCTGTTTCAATTTTTTCAGACCAATGAATGAGAAGGTCTGTTGATGAAAATGATGTGATGCAAAATGTTCCACCAGGGGTTACCTGGTGTCTGCTTTATGGATATTTCTATAATGTTCCTGAATCCGGCTTTTTAATGGTCGAATAGTACTCCCAATATAATGTTGTTCACAGGGACAGGTGATGAGATAGATCACGTTAGTGCTTTCACAATTGATCAGGTCATTGATTTTATGCATGTGGCCATTGACTGTCACTTCTTTTGTTCTGGATCTGCCTAACTTGCAAATCGAGCAGTTTGAGCAGGTAAAGAAACCTTTCAGTTGTTGCAGAAACGTCGTTGGCTCTTGTTTAGTTTCCAGAAAGGATGGGCACAGGATGTCCCTTAGATTTTTACTTCTGGAGAAGCTTAGCTGTGGCGTGTCTTGAAGAGCATTTGTAATGGTGGTATTTTCTTTCAGAAAGTGCCAATGTTTGTTAAGGGTTTTGCGAATACATTGATGCCCATTGTTGTATTGTGTAGTGAAGCGAATCAATGATTTGTGTTCTCTGACACTGTTGTTGTGCAGTAGCAGACGACGTTCTGTGTCAGCAAAGCATTTCTGTGCTTTGTTGAGGACTCTGTCTTTGTATCCACGTTGTTGTAATCGTTGGGTTATTGCATTGGAGTTCATGATATATTCTTCATTCGAGCTACAGTTCATACGGGCATGGCGGTATTCTCCTGTGGGAATGTTGACAATGGTATGGTTAGGATGACTGCTTGTTGCATGTAAGATTGAGTTAGCAGAGGTAGGTTTGCTATGTATTTTGGTATACAGTTTATTGTTTTCGATGTAGATTGTTAGGTCCAGATATTCAATTTCAGTTTTTGAGATGGTGTATGTGATGTCAATACCCCATTTGTTGGGGGTAAGGGAGTCAATGAACAATTTCAGATGTTCTTCTGGACCTTGCCACACAAGCAGGATATCGTCGATGTACCTACCCCACATAATGATGTTCCTAGAGGCATCATCTGTTCTTCCACCCCATAGCCAGTGTCTTTCTACCTCACCCATCAGGAGGCAGGCGTATGGAGGTGCGAATTTTGCCCCCATGGTGGTACCCTGGAGTTGTAAGAAGAAATTGCCGTTGAAGAGAAAATAGTTATTGAATAAGCAGAATTCCAACATATCCAGTATCATATTGTTCCTAGCTGTAAGATGAACTGATCTGGTCTGTAGGGATTTTCTAGTCGCTGCTATTCCATCAGAGTGTTTGATTGAAGTATAGAGACTGGTGATGTCAATTGCAGATAGTATGTAATCATCTTGCCAGACTATGTTTTCCAGTTTTTGCAGGACATCTTTAGTGTCTTTTATGAAGGAGGGAAGATCCCTCATAAAGGGTTGCAACTCGGCGTCAATGAAGGCTCCCACATTGGAACAAATTGAGTCGATTCCAGCGATAATTGGTCTACCTTTGGGTATTCTGCCTGGTTTGTGTACCTTAGGTAAAAGGTAGAGTTGGAATGATCAGGTTGTTATTGTACAGCAGTTGTTTTTCTTCTAGAGTTAGCAATTCTTTTTCATACCAATTGTTCAGAAGTTGAAGGAGTTTTTCTTGTATTTCTTTTGTGGGGTTATGATCTAACTTCTGGTAACAAGTTGCATCTCCTAGTTGTCGGTGAGCTTCTGCCAAGTAGTCCGAGGTGTTAAGTATGACAACATTCCCTCCTTTGTCTGCTTCTTTGATTATTAAATTGGGGTCATTTTTTAATTCAATCAATGCCTTTCTTTCTTTCTGCGTGATATTTTTAGGTACATATTTCTGTTTGGACTGGTATTTGTGGTACTCTTTATCCAAGTGTTTAGTCACAGCCTTGAAGAACATATCTATGGAGTTACCTGAGGGTAGTACTGGTGTAAATTTGGACCTCTTTTTAAGGGGGTTCGGTCTAGAATGGAAATTGTCTATTCCCAATTCATCAGCAATGGTTGTCAATGATTCCAAATTGTCTGGTGCATCATCTGTAGATAAGTGTGTCAGTAGATTAATGTTTTCCAAATCTTGTGCAGTAAGATCGCTAGTTTGTTGATCACTATCTGTCGGAATGGGTCTGGTGTGATTATCCGAGAAAAAGGAATGCAGCTTCAGTTTTCTAGTAAACTTAAAGAGATCGACCTTAGTTTGGACCAGGTCCCAGTTTCCCGTTGGACAAAAGGATAAGCCTTTATTGAGAATTTGATTGTGGGTCTCAGTAAGAGTAGTTGTGGAGAGATTAATCACCAAGTTGTTGGTTGCTACTTCTGGATATGTAGTTCCTTTTTTCTTGCCCTTGTCTGTACACCCACACCGTTTGGTTTTGGCGTTGAGGTGTTCGGTGGTCTGGTGCGGTTGTCTTGTGTGTTGCCCAGACGATGGCGTTGCACTTCCTCACGAAAATTTACCTTTGGACGGATGTTACTGGTAGTCGCTTGATCCTCCAAAGATTCTGCTTCAGAGGATAAAGGAGTTTCTATTGAGTTATTTGTTTGGGTTGGTATTGTTGTTGTCGTGATGTTATCGTATTTTTGCGCAAAAGTATAAACTCTGCCCAATTGGTAGTCGGTCAGATCCCGTCAGAATTTACGTTTTTCTCTGGATTATGTCCTCCACATATTCGTCTAGAATTTTATTTAGAATGCCATAGTTCTTAATTGTGATTTCACCCCAATTTGCCTCCTCAATTCTTTTTGACAGAGCATCAACTTCTAGTTTTTTTTTTCAAATTCGTCTTGAGCTATATCAATTAGCTGACGTAGCATATTATTTGAGGCTGTGCGCAAGTTTTCTTCCCATAGTTGTAATTTGTCCGGTGCCGTAGTCTCTATCGGGGGGAATATTAAAATCCGTAGTCCTCATGGAACTAAATTGTGCTCTAGGTATTTTTTGAGGGATGCTCCCTCCCGCCACTTTGAAGTTTCTTTTTTGGCCGCTTTTTCCAAGGCCTGGAACGTACTTTTCGCTGATAACAAATTTGTTGTGCTCGATGGTCTCGAAATGCCAGCACCCGTGGGGTCAAAGGCTTCTTCCAATCTGTTATTTCTTCGTTCACAGCGATTGTCATAGGTGGACATTATTCCTTGAGTTTCAAATGGGTTGTATCTAATATATCTTGTCAAAAACTTCTTTCTAATATGTATTTGGTATCACTGTATTTCATTATTTAGGAAGATCCTCAGATTTATATTAGGTAATCCAGTCAGCAGGATCCTAACAGTAAAGGATTCAAAAGGTAAACAAAGGTCCAGAGATCCTGGTGCTGGATATAAATTCCTAGAGATACAGGAGGAACATCACTCAAGGCTCTGGACCTTTCAGCCTCGTATAAATAAGTAGGAATGAGGGTGTAAGTATATGTTCCTCTTCTTCAAATAGTTAGATTCAATGGAGTAATTCCTATTTTTAAACACAACACAAGAGTCCAAGAGTAGTATTTGGTGATGGTAGATATTTTATTTTCAAATGCCACTGTGTGGATCCATTTCACTCTTTTTTTATTTTTTTATCATAATTTTTTCATAAAAGAGACGGAAGCGGAAACAGCCGACACGTGTTTTGCCCTATTTGGCACATTGAGCCAGGGCTTTCTCAAGGCTGTAAAATAAAAGAGTACATTAAGTACTAAAGAAAAAAAGGGGACAGGGAATCCCAAGAGAAAAACACCAACTGGGTGCACTAGTGAAAAAAGAAGAGAGAATTAAAAAAATTCTTTATTTTATAAATACTTAAAAGGGATACCAATATGAAGTATATTGGAAAGGCAAGTGTAAAAAGAGTGTAAAAAAGAGGAAGTGAAAATGCGAGAACAAGAAGAACCGAGAAACAAAGGATTGTCAGCAACTATTCTTAATGCATGCGTTGTGAATCAATGTATAGAGGAAGAACGGAATTAAGTGCTGGCAAAAGGGCATTTTGACCAGAGTTAGTATTCTAAATGGCAGTGAACGGTGAAATCGAGAAGGTCTATAGATGGTAGTTAGGTTGAAGAGGAGAAAGCCTCCTTCTACTCAGTACAGAAATTAGCTTCATGTACAGGCTCAAGTAAGTACATACAACATCAGGCATGCCATATGGGAAGATTATCTGTGAAAGTAGTCAAGTACAATACCTAGTTGTAGTGTTCAAGGGTCATAGATTCAAATCAGAGGAGAGATACATTCTAAAAAATGCTTCACGATGTTAATTAAACCATCCAATATCTGGGGAAAACAAACGTTATTTTTAAGACAAAGTTAAGGTCTAGAACAGTAGTACAGATGTAGAAAGCTAAAAGAATCTATCAGATTGTGGTCTATACAGTAATTTCCTACATTTTTGCACAGAAATGCAAGCACATTTGTAGGAGTACCAAAGACATCTTATGATGAGAATGTTTACAAAGTTAACTATGTACTATGTAGGCGGCACGATGTCAAAATGCATCTGAGATTACAAAATATTATTATAATATGGGAAGATGAGCAATTATTTTTAAATTACAACAGGTTTAGCATACGTTGCTTCAGAGATGGTAGCATGTTACACACACAGGACAGCAGAGAGGTGAATTTGCGGCTGCATATACACGTGAGTGTTGAGCATTCTACTTGAGCAAAGCAGCAAAAAATAAAAACAGGTAATCGAGTGAACTAAGAATAGATCTAATTACGCCATATATTCAAATGTGATGCTCCTCCGTGTGATATGGAAAAACTGGTTGTGAGAAGTTGGCCTGGTATATGCTGTTCACTAATTAAAGTGGACACCTTGCACCAGAACAATTCGACTCTTATGGTAGATAGGTTTAAGACAACCTTTATAGAAAGCTATCCTAGTGGTAGCTGTGGAGAGCAGCCTTCAGGCTAAGTCTTGAAGGAATGTAAAGCAGCTTGTTTTACCACACAATCTCTTGAATCACCAAATGAAAAGACACCACACAGGTATATATATCAAATATATATGTATTTATTAATAAACACTCTCTACTAATCTCTTTATGAGATTAGAGGATAGGAACATATGTACAAGTCAAATATTATCAGGATAAGTTTAGCACAATTGAATATTACAATCTTAGTTTGCTAGACCTAGGTCTAGGGCATCTAGAATCGAGGGACCCCAAGAACCACCCCAGGTAGTTGTAGGAGACCCACAGGGGACGGACGCGGTGACCTGGCACCGATGCGAATCCTGTACGAGTCTATGCGCTCAGACGCGATTGAGATATCAATGTTCAAGGTCCCTTGCGTGTTCGAGGCGAACACACCGATCGGACTCAGTACGAGTCGAAGGATTCGGTCTACAGATAGGATTTGCAAGGGAGTCGGACGCGGTGTGTCTAACACAGACGCGAACCAGGTACGAGTCAGTGCGAGACTCGCACGGGGAAAGTAAGAGTTTTAGGATACTTCTGGTGAACATACAAGCAAGTCACTTACAGGGTAAGTAGTTCGAGGGCCCACACCCACAGGAGCACCGTAGTGCGGGAGTTACCTCACCCAGGGAAGCCGGGTGCACAGGTGTCCTTTGGTGTCGGGTCGCGGCGTCGTTTTCAATGGCGAACAAAGAAGACTTGCTGCTTGTGATGGTGTGAAGAAGTGTCCGGTGGAATCCAAGCCTGGATTCGGTAGAAGGATGACCTGAAAGCAGAGGGGACAGTGTTCAAAGTCACTTGGCAGTGACTCGGGGCAAGGAAGATGAATGCCCACCGTCGTTGCAGGGTTCAGGTTGTTCATGGTTGCCTTGACTCTTCAGCCACGAGGTCCAGGAGGTGTTGACGATGACCAGGAGCTGGATTCAGCGTGTCCCACGATGTCTGCGGCTTACTGCGGTGTCGGCAACTCGATCGGAGCCAACAAGCCTTGGTAACCGCAAGTCTCGGGGAAAGTGTGAAGAGGCGATGGCGCAGACCAACAAGGTCTGTGGAACTCACCCAGCGAGGGTAAGTCAGGGCAGGCCTGGAGCAACCAGGGAAGCCCTTTGGTTTCTTTGGAAAGTCTTCTGGGGACCCACAAGCCGGCTGGCCAGGGGTCGCAAAGATGCCTTGGGAGGATTCTCTCACAGGGGCCCACGGTCACTCGGGACATGGTAGGCCACTGATCTTAGGAAGGTTTCCTGCTGGAGGCTGGGACCACACGTGGTCCAAAGCACAAGTTCGTGGAATGTTGTGAGGGGTTGCACTCGACAATAGTGCACGGTACCCAGGGGTTGCTGTTCCTCGTTACTCTTGGGGTCCACTGACCTCAGCTTCGCTGGGGACTCACGATGGCCTTTGAGAAGTCAGGAAATCCACTTCTTGAGCTGCAGGGACTTCGGACTCCGGCAGGAGCGGCGTAGTTTGCGACCGTCGTTTGTAGTTTTTGGTGCCTGCCAAGCAGGGGAGTCACTCCTTGACTCCAAGGGAGATTCTTCTGTCTTCCAAAGGTAGTGGAACGTCGAAGGTCCGGGATTCTTCTTGTAGAGCGTCGTCCAGGGAAATCTAGGGTGCAATGCACAGGTTCCCCCTCTTATACTTAAAGGAGGGGAGGACTAGCTCTATGACCCTACCTATGGGAGGGTCAGGGGAGTGGGTGGCTACACCCACTTCCCTTTGTCCAGTTTCGCGCCAGAGCAGGGACAGGTAGCCCCTGAGCCGGTTTGAACTGGCATATGCACAGAGGAGCCTTCTGCTCCCCAGTGCAGGACTTCAAAGCACTCTAAGAGTGCACCCACCCAGCCCCAATACACTAAACCCTGTCTGGGAGGTGGTCACACCCCCTTGGGACAGGATATCTATTGTTGGGCTCCCTCCACTGCGAGTGTTGGTCATCAGCAGGAGGGCAGCCCAGTGTCTGTGACTGGTGGTATCCATTTTGTGATGCCAGGGCTCTGTCGGATTCTACCGCGTTTCCACAGTAGGTACATGTCTATCCCTCTAGAAGGGTGGAATGCTACCCCGCCGCCAGGACTGGCGGGGGTAGTATTCCAAGGTGTTTGACACCAAACACGACATGTTTCGATGCAGCCATTCCAAAGTTAGCATTTTACCGCGAGGATATAATGCACCTAAAAGTATATGGTTTAACCGCATCCACAAACAGCACCAGAGAATGGACTCTGAGAGCTGCAGAGGGGCCCTGCTCAGGCAGAGGCACCCCCTCACATAGAAGCCAAGCACCCTGCCCTCAGGATTGATAGGGCCTGCCTTAGGGGTGACTGATAGGGTTATATGTGTGTGTAGGAGAGATATAGGGAACCTATATCTCAGTGAGGGGTGCTAGCACTTCCTCACTCAGGCTGCAGTAGCAGGCCTGTGGTGTCAGATTTAGTCTGCTTCCCAGGGGTGGCATAATACATGCTGCAGCCCCTGGTAGGCCTGTGGAGTACCTATGCCCTTGGTACCTAGGGTACCATATACTAGGGACTCATAAGGTGCCACAGTATCCAATCACTAGTGCACCTAGAGTGCACTCCAAATCGTTTAGAGAGAACAGAGAGGCTGGGGCCCTGATTAGCAGGGTCCCAGCCTGACTATAGCCAGAAACCAGTGTAAACATCAGAAAAAAAGTGGGGGCAACATAAGAGGCAGATCCTACTCTCCTACACAGGTGGTACTTGACATTGGGGACCCAGATTTAAGCATGCTTTATTTCAGGAGTGGTGGCATATGGCACGCAGCCAACCGAAAGAGAGGGTTCAGGACAGCAGTTGCACGTGAGGATTTTGAGCGTTAAGACATAGAGAACATTGAAAGAGTGCTTTAGCTGGCGGAGCTACAAGTGCAAATGGACTGTGACTCCGTATAAAGTAGGAAGTATAGTGGTACTAAGTAGCGGGGACCCGAGGCACGTTTGTTGGCCAATCTAACATAATAACTGTTTGAGACCTTCCCGAGCGGGGGCATCTCCATATTGGAAGGCAATCACTAGCTGCAGCGCGGTTAAAGACAGATGCATAATTGTGGACCCATACGGCGGACAAAGACGTGAGACTTAGCGGCTCACGCAGGGCTTATTAGTTAAAATAGTGCAATTGGGCTCTAATTGAGTGAGGCAAGGGCATAGAAGCAGAAAGCAGTATCTCGTAGATAACTTACTTAGTGTATACGCATGTGGTCCCAGGGTAAATCCGTCCATGCAAAAGTTCCGCGGTGTACCGGTAGTCAAAAACCTCGCCATCTTAAATGGTACGAGGGTGCGGTATGACCCGGAAGTGACCCGTAGTGACTGGAACAGTGAAAAAAGACTAAGCTCTCAAAAATAATTAAAATTTCTATAAGCGCCCATTAATTCTCCCTAATTCCTAAGGCGAAAGAGTGTATTAAAAAGAATATAATGAGGAAGAAAGGAGAAAAGACTAATAGTCATAACAAATAACAAATAGCGGAGCCACATTACGTAGACAGCGTCTGACCAATGGAAATAAGGTAGTCACAATAACAGAGACCTACTTTACGGAGGGTCAAAAGCAGCCGCCATTTTTGAGTGGAACCGAACTGTTAGAGTAGGTTACAAAAATACTGGCATCGGGAGGGAATTAAACACAGTGTACGAGGATTGTGTTTGTGCAAATTCTATTTCGGAGTTTGCACGTTTTAAAAGGATAAGGTTTCCTTATGATGTTATCGCAGTCTAAGTAGAAAAGTACTGAAACACTAAATCTACCAGTGACACAGTGGTAGAGAGGCACAGGAGTAGCTCTGATGTTGTGTTTTCGGATTTACAGTATGGAGACACCTTGGGGCATATTCACAAGCACGTGCGATAACCATCGCAAAAGTTACTTAACGCAACCTTAAACATCACAGTCCATCGCGGGAAATTTACGCCGTGCTAACCAAGTATTCACAACACATCGGTACCATGCGATAGTCCCCAGATAACCCGACAACTGTCCACGTTAAAATCAACGCCACGCCTCAAAAATGCGAAACACGAACGCAAAAATAGCTGCGATGAGACCAAGCGCGATACAAAAAGCACCGAAAACCAGCCACAGGCCCGCAAGTCACACCCGTCAGGCGGGAACAAACACCATATAAGCAGACCAAACAAACGGTGAGCGGACAATGTCCGAGCACAACCTCCCAGCTGTGATGCAGAACAAATGACTATTGTCCAAATCCGACAGTCAGTTCCCCACAAAAAGCCACAATGTACATTGACATGCATTCAGCAGGTAACCTGCGCCAATGCGGAAACAAACATGGAACACACTGTGAAACCGCATCTCCCCTTCACATTGCAGAGGGACAAACAACACCCCCTGCACACCGACGTGCCATGTCCATGACCAAACAATAATGGAACCACGGACCAATGTAGGGGCAGTGACTCCCCCACGTACATGTCGCCCATGTCACAGGACTTGAGTCACAGGGTGCATCCCTGCATCATGGCGGCACATAACAGACCCCAAAAGAAGCCCTCCTGTCACTTGAAGGCCACAAATGACAGCCAAAATGGAATGAACTGGGACACACGTGAAACGCCGAAGTGTGGGATACCGTAACAACTGTGATACACAGTACTGGCATCACTAAAACGTGACACCCTAAACAGCCTCACTGCACAGAGGTGACACACCCACCATCCATAAACAAATCCCAAAATCTACAGCACAACATGTCGCGCCCACACGTGTCTGAGTGAAGTGCCTGTACAGATGAGTGACATGCACGCAGGGAATGTGTCTCGGAATGCATTTATTAGCACATGCTGTGCCTGTGGACAGTCAACGTACTGTGCCATTACTGCTAAGGACCCTCACAATGTGACGTCAACCAGAGAAGAAATTGCCAATGATGTAGTCCCTACGGGCAATTCCTGCTGCGGTTGCAGTGGGGTGTGGTCCACCTGCCTCATCTCCATCATCATCGTCCGGTGCATCTGGCACACGTATCCATGGGGCTCTGCTGCGTACACATATGTTGTGCAACACACAACATGCAACGATCATCTTGCACACGAGGCCTGGTCTGTACAGGAGCCTTCCACCTGTGACCTCCAGGCACCTGAAACGTGACTTCAACACACCAAATGTGCACTCCACGATGCCCCTGGTGCGTCTGTGGGCCAAATTGTACTGCCTCTGGGGCTGTGTGTTCGGGGCTCGGAGGGGTGTCATCATCCAAGCGCAGAGTGCATATACTTGGTCACCTGTGACAGTGCAGAGAGACATGAGTCAAGACTACGTACTGCATGATGTGTTGGCAGGCCCACTGGTTCATTGGTGTGTGATATGTGTGAGTTAGTGATTCCCGTATGACATGTACTGCGTGTTGCTAATGAGCAGCATCACTGTGTAGTACGTAGCCTCACTGCTGCACCTCACCCCCCCAGCACATTCACTATTGTGCGCAGGGCGATTGCATCACATGCACCCCTACGGCACACCATTGTCATGCCTGTCTGCGCATGTCAACAAGCCTGACTATGACACAGTGATGATGCTGCGCAGAATGTGGCCGGCCACGTGTGTGTCGGCCCATTGCAAGGACAGGGCTGACACAAATGTAGAGCACCTGCCTGACTGAACCCGACATGCAGTTGAGGGTACATCTTTGGCTCATGCCCAGATAATAGCAACACACACAACAGTTGGCATGTGTGATCCCTGACCCCGAGTGGGCATGCCCTCCCCCATGTACCCCTGCGGCCGAGCACGCACACTGGGGGCATGCCACATGGCAACATTGCCCATTGCGGGACGGGTGGCGCAGACACTACAACAGAGACACACGCATCAGCCACATCCTTGGCAAGGCCTACACTGCACCACACCCAGATCCACGTGTGGAGTAGCCACACCCCTACGCAGTACCGACGTACGCCAGTCCAGCCCGCTTACGCTCACAGGGAGGTACGACACAGTTTCATGTCCCAGGTCTACACCACTGCCTGCGGTGACATGGATGCGCACGCTGTACACAGCACAATGTTATGTGGAATGACCCCGATCCCCCATGCATACATAATAACCACACGGACACACTGAGTGAGTTCGTGGGACTGGCCACGGGCACGTGCGCCCGGCCCCTTTTATTGCCAGGCTTACATCTCCAGTGACGCCTGTGCTGGATGGGTGTTGGGTAGTGTAAGCCACCACTCAGGGGTTGGTTGGTGCTGGCAAAGACAACAACAGTGAGCAGACAATCAGCAGTACAAGGTACGTACATCATGGGTCCCTGACTTGAGCAGCACAGAGTTTGTGGCCCTGGATGCACAGCGGCGGGCACAGGCACACCGCCACGGGACGGTGACTTGCGGTGCACTGAGGTAGTGCCACGCGAGCTGAGCGTGTAGTCGTAGATGTCCAAGGGGACTTTCGCGGAGGGTTGCGGAGGACAGTGGCAGGTGTCCTTCCAGGGCATGATGAAGAGGGCACAAGCAAGCAGGAACAGGCAGATGGCGGAGTTGAATGCTACAAACCCCACTTTTCCACCTTGTCAGTATCAGCTACATGTAGATGAAGACAGCCTCCAGCCCATGGGCTCAGACGCCACCGACGTCCAAACAGAGATTGCCCATGGATTCCAGGGCACACACTCAGTGGCGCCAGAGCTGGAAGGGGATGCAGTCTGCAATGAGGCCTGTACAATGACATGGACTCTGCTATGTCGAGAGCAAGACTCAGTTCTAGTCGTGTGATCTACTCCACCGCAGTGTGTGCCGGAGGCAGCGGTCAGCAGGGACCCACAGCCACGTGTGGTAGGCATGCGAGGCACAGAGTCAGTGGCACCAGTGCAGTTGTTGGTAGTGTCCCATCACCTCCGTAAAGGTGAGCCTTTTCTCCTCCGGACTGAAGCGCGTCTTCCTCTTACTCCTCTCCTTGCATACTGTGACATGAACACTGCCATGAAGAAATCATGCTCAGTTCCAAGAGTGTCACCTAGGTGACCGCAGTGTCGGCCGGAGGCAGCGGTCAGCGCGGGCCACCCGCTGTCCAGCCATCTCCTCCTGGATCTCTCACACACGACGTTGGAATGGCATTTGTATTACTTTTGTAGCTGACATAGGTAGTGGCACCAGAGCTGAGCGGGTGTACAGCCGGCAAGGAGGCCATTTCCTGCCTGTGACGGACTGCATTGGATTGGTGTGAGGCCTGCAGGACCGCAGTGCAGGCACAAGCTCGGAGTCAGCAAGGGCCCACAGACACGTATGGTGGGACTCCTATGCACAGACTTGGTGGCACCACATCGGAGGGAGTATGGTGACATGTACTCAGCCTTCAAACATGTACTCTGCCATGGTGTGATCAAGACTCAGTTCCATATGTGTGACCTACTTGTCCGCTGTGCAAGCTGGTGGAGTACGTCAACGGGAATGGAGGTCCTCGGGCCTGTGACGGGGTGGCCGTGATGATCCAAGGAGTCTGCCACGGTCGGGGTCCTCGGGCTTGGAGCAGGCACCGGCACGTGGTGGGCCCACTTTGGCACACGCCGGTGTCGGCAGGTGAGCAGTGATGCCTGGATGTGCAGGGGCGGGCATGACGGCTCCGGGGACCAGCGGTTCGTGGTGCAGCAGGTGCACAGGATCCCAGGCAACACCGCTCATGGCGTAGGCCTCGTGGCGGGGTGAGAGGCACTGCCCTGGCAGGGATGTTGGGCATTCCGGATGAGGTCCACGCCCAGGGCTACGTGCTTTTTATTCACACCCATACGCTGCCCTGGAGTACGGCAGGCCAGCCCACTCCTCTCACACCTACAGGGGGGACGTGACAAGCTACGTTTCCTTGGTCTCCCCCACTGGCTGGGGTGACATGGTTGCGTCCACTGTCCACTACATCACACACCAGCGGTGTATGTGGACATGGATATGTGTGCGGTCTGCATACTGCAGTGTGTCCGACACATCCTCGCCACACTTGGCATTGTGTGCAGTCCCATTCATCAGTAACAGCGCCTCCTTCGCACATGCTGGGTTCCCTCCTCTTCCCACATTCTGCTGATGTGTGGCTAAGGTGCCATGCCGTTGATGGCTCATGTACATGGCTAGGCCTGGTTCCCATGGTGAGTTGTGCTGTCGTGTCTGGTGGGTGGGCATGTTGTTTGGCATGTTGTATGTGGGTTGTGACGTGTGCATTTCCAGGATTGTGTGTTGTATGATTGTGGAGTTGAGGTGTGTGGTGTGTTCATTTGGTACTTACCAATGAGCACTGCATTTCCGTAGGTGCCATCCTGGAAGTGCCGGTTGATGATGGACTGTCGGAAGATGTATGAATCATGCACACTGCCTGGGTAGTTGGCGACGACATTGGTGAAGAGTCCCCGGTGGTCCACTATTGCCTGCACATTGATGGAATGCGTGTGCTTTCTGTTGCGGTAATTGTGTGCAGTATCGGAAGGGGGCACAAGTAGGACAAGTGTGCAGTCTATTGCCCCCAACACATGCGGGAATCCAGCTATGGCGTAGAATCCTTGCTTGGTCTCCAGCTGTTCCTGCGCAGTGTGGGGGAAGTATAGGTACTGGGGTACCAAGCTGATGATGGCATCCAAGACAGGTGTGAGGAACTTTGATAGGGCTGGCTGTGAGACTCCTCTGACTCTGGCGGTTGTTGGTTGGAATGTCCCAGAGGCCAACAGGTGCAGCACAGCCAGCAGCTTTGTCTGTGGATGTATGTTGGTTGTCCGCTGTGTTGGTACCGTCAGCCTGTGGGCAATGATGTTCAGGATGCGGAGGATGGTTGTCCTTTTGAGCCTGTAGTGGGCAATGACATACTCTGGTGTCATGTCTGTGAGGCTGGTGCGTTTTCTGAAGGTCCGCGGTCTGTGTCTGCGCTGCCTCTGTGGTGGTCCAGGGAGGTGGTGCGGGGGGTCCTGGGGGTTGTGGCGGTCTGGGGGGTGGTGGCGGTGGGTGTTGTGGCCCTGTTGGGGCTCCGAGCTGCATGATGAGTAGCTCCATGGCATCTGTTGTCCTTCAGGTGTGTCTGTGGGCTGGGCTCCCTTTTCTGGTGCGGGCTTCCATCTGACTTTACACCAGGTCAGAGCAGGTGTTAGTTTCCTGCTGCTAACGCGCCATATCGCATGTTTTGTGGCCTTATCGCCGATCTGCCTGGTCGTTGTGAATGTTGCGGTGTGGTGTTGACGCGGCTTATTGCACAGGAACGCCTACTCTGCATCTCATTAGCGATAGTTGCAGGGGTCATCTGTGGCGATGTTTTTTGCGGATGCTATCGCGGGTAAAATGGTGCTCTGGGCTGTTAACACCAGCTTGTGAATGGGGCGGTAAATTTATCGCGACTTTGGCTGTGATAAAGTGCCGATAACTTAGCGATAGATCCTTGAGAATATGCCCCTGTATGTACTACTACACTTTGGTTGATGTTTATTTTAAAATTCACAACTAAAGGGATAAAGTGGTCTTTTAGCGTGTATAAGTGAGACCTGAACTGAGATATGGTGCAGCTGTGTTGTAGGAGATGGTGCTATAATATTCAAAGGTAACTAATAAATTACGTTTTGGTTTTGGTTTGGTATATTGAAGTAAGTGCTTGTAGTTATGTAGCTAGGTTCATCTGTAGATTTAAAACTGCAACATAACATAAAAACTGTTTTTGTGTTATGTGTAAGTCAGTAGTAAAGTAGTTGGTACTTTGGCTAGAATAAAAATTCAAATATACTTATTTTATTTTACTGCACAATATCTGTATAACTACAGACAGAATGCCTACAAAAGCTGGCAGGAAAAAGGAACAGAAGCAACTACTGTATCTATGCAGAACTGAGACACAAAAGGGGCAAAATGCAGGAAAAGTGGTGAAAGAAAAAAGAGTTAATGGTAAGAGGACAAAGTCATTTCTTAAAAATATATGTGGACATTTCCAAAGATTACAAAATAAAGAAAATAAAATTCAAATTATGCGAAAGAATAACAGTGGACAAAATCTATATAACAAGAACAGGAAAGAATGTAACAAAGATGGACACACCTTAACCAGGAGACAGAAGCAGTTTAAGGAAATCAGAGCCAGGATGTTTCATAGTAGAGTAGTTATAAATCTACTGAGAACTATGAGAAAGTATAAAAGAAGGACAGAGGCACTGAAACAGAAAGAACGAGTTGAAAGAGTAGTTGATAAGGCCTTTGCTATGAAGAGGAAGCTTTTCATTTTGATTATAAATAGAATGAAGACTCTTGACAAAATGGTTTTGTGCTTGAGGAGACAAAACCAGAAAAAAGATTAGTGAATAGAAGAAACTTTTGTACAGTTTTTAGTGGAGAATGGATACATACTTCTAGTACAGAGTCTTTCTTTAATGAAGAAAGCTATCTCCAGGATAATAGAATAGTTCATGCTATTGATTACAGAGGATGATGTTATGAAATGAAGAATGGCACTCCTATAGCGAAAGAGGTGATGGTACCTAGAAATGTAGAACAAGTTATTGGAGAAGAGGTACAATGAAGGCGGAGTCAGGTGCCTGTATACAAATGGAATTGTAGTAGTGTTTGTAGTATTCGACAGCCATCCATTGATATATTAAGGAAATTTCTACGTGTCTTTCCAAGGCGAAGTTTAAAACACAAAATAAGTACTTTACAAGGATTGGATCCTTGCAAGATTAGAAGCATACAGGTTTGCAGGGACACTCACTAGCTTGTTTATTAAAGAAAGTATGCCAAAACACCTTTCATCATTTCAGGATGTTAGCTGTACATCACTCAACAATGCGTACTTTAGTTAGGAGGATGAACTATGTGAAAACTCCTGTTTTATGTTAAAAAGAAATGAATAGAGCCCTTTTGCATGGTACTGTGGCAGACATAGAAAAGGTTTGTGATGATGTGCAGTTTCGTTTCTTTGGTCCTGAGCAGGATTCTAGGGAAAATGAGGAGTTGTTAAGAGGAGGAGTTGCAGAACAGGACACAGATATTACAGTTGATAGTTTTGAAGAAGAGATTACAAAATTTAACACAGTGAGGTCTGAAAAACCAGAGTATGTTTGCATATGTTGTTGACGCACTCACTACAAGATTCAAACACGGACTGTTGACTTGTATTTAAAAAGTGAAAAAAAATAATAGTAACTGGCAAAAGTTAGCTGTGTATTTATTTGCAGAGGAACGCTTTGACTTGTCCATATGGCAAGTTATATGTAAGTACAGTTACAATGAATTAGAAGATAATACAATGCCTGCTAATGTGGAAAAACTATGAAGGGCCAAAAATAAAAAAAGTCAACATTTATGATTCTTTGTGCATTGTAAAGGGCTGTTATGACTGCTCTCCAGCACTCACTACAACTCCGCAATCCATGCAATATGATGCCATCCGGGAAAACTCTGGAGCCAAATCTTGAAGTTAAAATTGGACCTCTGAAGGCACTCTCTGCCCGGCGTGGTTGCTGCTGCTATTGAAGTTAAGGGTCCTTCAACCTCACGTTGACTTCTTGCTGCTTTTAGAACATTTGCCATGGTATGTATTTAGATGGTAAAGCATGAACGTAGTCCAGCAAGAATATTTTTTATTTGTACCCCTTGACAATATCTTGTCACGTATCATGCATTGCCCAAATTTAGCTGTAAAACTGTGTAAACCAATGACATTTTTTTGTTTGGTAGTTATGTTCTATTCGTGAGTTCCGATGTTGAAAGTTATTCTTTGAAAGTGCTGGTTTTTACAAATGTGTTGTTAAAATCAAGTTAAACCATTATGTAACTAAACAGCTATACTCAAACGTTCTGTAAAATATGTCTATATATCTGTTTTGCACTTTGTACGGTGTTGCTGTGAAGAAGGAAAATGCATTTTTGATGTACTTATTTCGACAAATGAATACAAAGGGGAAAGTTAAATTAGTATCTTACAAAATAGCTACACTGAAACTTTATGTAAAATATGTCTATATATGTGTTTTCTACACTTTGTCAAAAACACCCGGTATACGCAGTGTGTCCTTGGCAATTGCACTCATAGAATCAAACAGGCACTAGCTATGCAATCAAAAAATCACTGAGGCACTACTCATGCACTTATGTAATTACCCAGACATTACACACTCACTCATAGATCCATACAGCCACTCACACACCCACTCACCGACCTATACAGCCACTCACACACTCTCAAAATTTACAGGTTACAGTTAGGAAATAAAATTAAAAAACCTTAGAAATTCACTGAAAAAAACAAAGGTTACAGGGACATTATAGTTTGGAAATTAAATTAAAAAACCTTCGAAATTCAATAAAAAAAACAAAGGTTACAGAGACCTTATAGTTAGGCTCAAGTTTCACTCATACAAAATCAGTGAAATTCAGCCATTATAGTTAGCTGAGCTAACTATAACTCCCACCCCTGCAATGCAATGCTTATGACCTCACATATTACATCACTCATGACATGGCCAGTGGCATCACTCTTGACATCACTGATGACATCTCACATTACATCACTGATGACAGCACTGATGACATCATTCACAGATTCTCTGACGCACTCACTCATACCCCAGTATAACCTTTCAGACACCCACTCCAACTTCCACACTACCATTTCTAAACCATTGACACACCCATACCAGTAGTTACACACCCACTCACTGATTCTTAGGTCTACATACACATCCACTCATACACGCCTACAGCTACTCATACACCAACTCACTCACTAATACAGCCACTGATATATCCACTCATACACCTATACAGCTACTCGCATACTGTCAGTCAGCTACTCACATACCTACTCACTCACCCATAGAGTCAATCACATAGCCACTTACTCACCTATACAGTTATACACACACTCACTTATTCATATAGATACTAACACATACTCACTCACCTATACTGTCAGTGACACAAGCACACACTCACCCATACAGCCGCTCTAACAATCAGTCACTCACACATACACTCATATACTCTAACACTCACCTATACTGCCTTTTACATATGCAGTTACTCACCCATATACCATTGACACATCAATTCACTCACCAACACAGCCATACACAGACTCAGTCACCTATACAGCTCCTCACAGATGCACTCACTAACCCATACAGCCACTGAGTCACCCACTCACTCATCCATGCAGGCAGTCACACACCCCCTCACCCACCCACACAAACATTCATACACCCAAACAGGTACTCAGACAACCAATGAATCACCCATACAGCCTTTCGCGTACCCAATCACCAAGCCCTACAGCCACTTAGACACCAATTGACAGACTGATACAGACATTCAGACAACCTAGTCACTCACCCATACATTTACTGACACACCTAATCTCTCACTTATAGTCAGCCACACACCCACTGAATCATCCATACAGGCACTCATACACCCACTGATTCATCACTACACCTTAGTATATATATTTAACACTCATAAACTTTTAAAAAACAGGTAAGTACCCAGCGGAGTTTGAATAGTAATTTTGCCCCCGGTAACTGTCCAGCACCTGCCCTGAGGTAAGCACCCGGCGAAGTTAGAATAGTAATTTTGCTCCCCAGTCACTGTCCAGCACCTGCCCTGAGAAAATTACCAGGCGGAGTAAGAATAGGAATTGTGCCCCTTAGTCACTGTCTAGCACCTGCCCTGAGGTAATTACCCAGTGGAGTAAGAATAGTAATGTTGCTCGCTGTCACTGTCCAGCACCTGGCCTGAGGTAAGTACCTGGCAGAGTTAGAATAGTAATTTTGCCCACAGTCACTGTGCAACACCTGCCCTCAGGTAAGAACCCAGCAGAGTTAGAATAGTAAATTTGCCCCCAGTCACTGTCCAGCACCTGCCCTGAGGTAAGTACCTGGTGGAGTAAGAATAATAATTTTGCTTCCCAGTCACTGTCCAGCTCCTGCCGTGAGGTAATCACCCGGCGGAATTCGAGTAGTAATTTTGCTCCCAGTCACTGTCCAGCTCCTGCCCTAAAGTAAGTACCTAGCGGAGTCAGAATAATAATTTTGCTCCCCAGTCACTGTCCAGCTGCTTCCGTGGGGTGAGTAAACGTCAGAGTAAGAATACTAATTTTATCCCCATGTCACTGTCCAGCACCTGCTTTGGGGTAAACCTACCTGTACAGTTACATAACTCACATAGTTCCAATATAAATTTCTCTGGTTGTTATTCTTCCTTTCATTTCCCCTCTCTGAAATGGTCCCTTGGGTACTCACCACTGTCTTTATTTCCTCTGTAACCACTGTTTTTTCTTTTGCACGCATGGGTATAACGTTCTTTAAGTTTGCAGAATCTATATATTTGCCCTATTATCAGACACGGCTTCTTGTTAGCCAAGTGTCCTCGGATGGCATAATTAAAAGAAAAACATATTTTGCTGCTCAAACCATTACTTTTACTCACATTAACATATTCATAATAACTCTGATTCTTGTTTATATTGATTTTGAGGTTTAATCCCTTGGATATTGACATATTCTTTATGTGTTAATTATTTCATGCCTTTAGTCATTTCCTCCAACTGACGAGCTGTGGCAATGTCTTTGTCTAAAGTTAACTCGTCTACGAGTAGTCTTTTTGTTATAACTTAGTGTTATTTGTTCTGTGTACAAACTGATAACAAATCATTTGGTTTTGAAACCTTTAATAAATTACATTTGGCATCCAGAGTTCCTTTACATATGAATCTACTGATTCGTTTGGCAACTGTCCTCTACCAAAAAACATATGTCTAACCACAATTTCATTTATTCTTTTTCCTAAGTTCATTTCCGGCTGTTTGAATGCTGCATCATATTCTTCTCGGTCGTCTTCCTGTTCCTGTAATGGAAGTGGTGCTAAATGTTTTAGCACTCATCTTCCTTCTGCTGCAAGACATTGTTTAAGCATAGCTAATTTCTTCTTGTCAGTATAGACTTCTCCGCCTGTTGCCTCCACATACACTTCAAAGCCTCTGTGATCATTCTAACCTTGGTTCACCAGGGCTTTGTAGAAATAGTCGTGGAGCTTCTTCCGTGGGTTGCTGATGGCTTCAAGTAAACAGTGTGAGGTGAGAAAATGTAGTTCCCCCCGAATTCACAATATATCACTGCTAAAAACTTGGGTTATCCTTCTAGTTTTTCGTGTACTTTATATACCATGGGTTTTGTTTGCCTTGAATGTTATGAAGAAATCAAATAGTTTATTAAATGTCTATGGCTATGTCTATGGCTTAGACGGCTTAGACAGCATATATGCACTAGTTACTGGATTCTGGCTGACACATCACGTCCAGTCTTTCCGGGCACATGAGGGCTGTGGTCAGGCTGGGCAGCCCTATCCTTCAGCTGCCTCGCCTTGGGCCATAGCGACACGCAGCTCCAACTACCCACCATCAGACTCCTGCTTTGGTTCCCGGTTGCGGGGGTGTGACCTGCAGGGGCTTATCTGTTACTAGGGGAAAGTCAGTGACCAGTGACCTGTAACCAGCAACAAGGCTGGGGTGAGTGTTCCCCGCCCCCCAGGCCCCATATTTATCTCAGTTTAGTGCTAGCACTAGCACAAGTGCTTTGCCCCCTTCAATCACCCTTCCTGGTGGAGGCAATATGGAGAAAAGTAGGACATGGATAGGACTGCACCCCCCTCGCCACGGTTGCATGCAAGTGCACATAGACGTTTTGACTCCATACAACGCCATACAGTGTGATACAACATTACACAGTGTGATACAACGCCATAAGGTGGGGTAGCTCCACAGCTGCTGTCGAGCCCTGTGGTTGCGGAAGTGGCCTGCCCAGCCGCTGGTGTGACTTGCAGCCCGGGTGTGCTCTCCCGCTCCTTCGCTCTTCTGGTCTCTGAAGTAATCCATCAAACATAACTTGGCGTGTTCGTCCCCCTGCCCCGTGTTAGCAGTTGCTAAATCACGCGTGAGGGAGGTGAGGCGGCGCCTTTTTGGTCTGCTAATAAGTCAAGTGAGAATAACGCTCAAACACTAAAAGCAAGGCTTCACCATGATCCCCAGAATCAATACCCCACACAAGCAAAAGGTGGGCCAATAAGGCACGCACAGCTAAACAACCTGCAACTTGTATCTGTTGGACTACTAAGATGAGAAGACCGACCGAGGGGCAGTCAGCGAAGAGCAAACGGAACGCCACGCAAAAAGCACAAAAAGCACAAAGCTCTAGGACGAGAGTGACAAGACATACATCAAGGGCTCAGGGCACCCACTTCAAAGCTCTCATAAGAAACTCTAGCACCATGAGGACCACCAGGAGCAACAGTACCTTCAGGGCACTCCACCCAGGTCCTGGAAATTATCCCACAGGATCTTCATATACAAGGGGTCTTTAGCGATGACCAGGAAGAAGGCACAGAAACTAGTAACAAAAACAAGGACAAGGGCATAGAATGGTGAAGAAAGATGGCCCTTGAATGGAGTCAAAGCACAGGACAGAATGAGAAAGGTGAGGAGGACCACAAGGTCAACTTCAGTTGAGCCACCGAAGAGGGGCAGCCTAAATAACGACAACAAACAAGGCACAGGGATCATAACTTACTTTAAAAAAATGGACATGGATGCTAGCCCAGTCAGGGGCCTTGGAAATCCAGGGCCTGAAATGTGCCCCCTACAGCAAGTACAAATACCCTCAAGGCATGTAGGGAGGCTGGTTACCCATGGGGAAGGAAAAGGACTCGCTCATGCCCTAAGTTAAGCGACCTTAGTGGCCCAACTTCAATCATTTAACTCTCCTCAACTGCATCAAATCCTCCAGGCACACCTCATATGGTCAGTCAGGACCAACCAGCAACCGCTTCCTTACACAACCTAGTACATTATAAGAAACCAGTACCCATTCAGTTTCACATGGGGTTTCATACGCAAGGAGGCAAGGACGAAACAAAGGAAGGAAACTCCTGTAAGGACAAGGCACAATCAGGGGACCCTGAAGCAAGAGGGGCCCCCTTAATCTTGGACTATTCTCCCATGGGCAACAATATAGGCCTAGCAACCTCTCTCTCGCCAGAGTCATTTGTCTCCCCCCAAGGATCTCAAGCCCCACTACCATTCATACTTTCTTACGCCCAGGACAACCTGCTAAGGTCCATCAATGCCTCTTTGACAGCAGCCATAAATGCTCTAACCTGGCAATCCCAAAATCTTGAAATACAGATGGAAACGCTCCAAGTAATAGCACTCACCAAGGCTGACATGGATATAAAGATCGACACAATCAATGAAGCCAACAACATTTTTTACCTACCATCAGATTGCCTATGCCATGACATTGTGGACAAATTGGCCTCACTTCCATCCGTACTTGCCACAATTGGTCGCAGAGTTGAAAAGTATCCACAAATTGCAAATCAATCTACACAAACCTGGGAGCCCCCTCATGGGCGCATATCGCGGGGGGACTCGGGAAACAAGCCCACTGCAGTCCAAGGAACAAACCACAAAATGGCAGATATAGGAACAGAGGAGGAACTGCCAGCCCAAACTGCCCCACTCAGCTATATCAATAAGCCAAGAGTGGTGCCAAGCACAGATAAAGTGGTCCAGGATAGAGGCGGTTACCCACCCTACAACATCATCCACTCACTCAGAGAGCAAAGAAACGACTAAGGAGCAACAGAAGCAAATTGAAAAACAGACAATGAAAACGGCCTCATTTAAAGCTCGTAAGGAGGCCTGTAATCTAGTCGAAGTAAAGGAAACCAACCCGCCCCTAACCACTGGTCAATCTATATCCTTTTAACCAATATTTCACAAGGGACCATGACAACTGGGTTCTCCAAAGGAAGCCACCACGGCCATCGCAGCCACCACGCCCTTAAATAAGTGGACTACTGCACTAGCCTCATAGGGTCTGGGCCAGACAAGTGACCGGCTCAATTCGAGATATCCTGGGAACACATCATCTCCACACAAACAGGATGCCATTAAGGCCACCCTGAGTCAGGCAGGAAGCCCAGCCATGTCAGCAACACCCTTAGCAAATTAGCATAATGCATTATAAAGGCAGTGGAACCTGACCATCACAGAACTGTAAATCGGCCTTACCATCAGGTACACATCCAATAAGTAGGCATCTGAGGAATCTTTATCAAAACCAGGCTCTCGAATAGCCAGGAACTACGATAACAGGACTTAGCAAAGCAGACAACACAGGGAGATCAATAGACCGACAGTGCGGAACCACGGCCGGTGACGCAGCAGCGACGGAGCGGGATCGGCAATCTTCAGGCATGGGAGACATAGATCAAATTACAATAATAACTCCTTCAATACCTCAAATCCTGTGCCTTATCAGAAGTGACATTGGGGAACCGCAATGCTTACCCCAAGTCCATCAACCCGGGGCAGAGGCCCATTGCGACCCACATTTAACATCTAGTGATATAGTGACATGAGGCAGCTCCACCCAAAAAATTATATGTACTCCATAGTACATTTCCAGAGGCAACATGGATATACTTAATCGAGCCAACATTTTAAAACTTTCGCCGTACATTCCATCGCTGGCGTTTACCACCAGCGAACACATAATCCGGGTACAGTTTGAAGCTTCTTACCTAGAAACAGGGAGAGAGTCGACCATTGTAACATGGCGAGATGCCAGCACATCCATAAAAGTGCTTACTGAAAGGGTGCAGTTCGCCAACTGGGGGATTCAAGCATGGATGATGGTGAAGGAAAAATATCCATATGTCTTACAGCTCCAGCCTAAAAACAGCCCAAAGAAGGGTATTCTAATGGAGACAAAGAGGGCTGAGACACCCCGAAGCTTCAACAATCTCAAAATCCAGTGCAGATTAGATGCCCAGGGTGGAGCTCAGCAAGTAACCACCATCCAAAGTAGCTTATCTAATTGCATTATGGAGTCCAACTACTGGGCCTGGGTCGCTAGGAGCCTGGCCCAAAGGAACCCAACATATCCCTAACAAAGTGTACCCGAGCAAACAGGGCAAGGTAAGCCGAACTAAAGCCATCAATATCATAACATGGAATGTGGCTGGAATCGTTAACCCCTTCGATGCTCATGACGGAATGGTTCCGTCATGAGCTCGGTGCCCCTGTGCTCATGACGGAACCATTCCGTCATGAGGCCAGGGGCACAAAATCCCTCTGCTGCAGACAGCAGAGGGATTTCTATTTCACCCCTGTGACCTTGGGAGCTGGGGAAGAGCTTCCCCAGCACCCGAGGCCCCCTCTCTGGTTTCTGTGCCATGAGGATCAGCGCGCACGTCGCGCTGTCCTCATTGCACAGAGACCGAGACTGAAATGAGCCTTTAGGCTCATTTCAGTTTCACTTTCTATGTGCTCAGGAGGCTATCTCAGCCCACCGGGCACGTAGAAAGACGGGAGAGGTATCATTGGAAAGGGAGAATCTCCCTTTCCAATGGTACCCTGCCCAGTGGATTCCTGCTTAGGGATCACCCCAGGAGGGTGATCCCAAGCAGAGATCCACCCACTAGACACCAGGGAGGGGGGAGCCGCCTGGGCAGGGCTTTTGCTCCCCCAATTTTTGGGGTGTGATTTAGTCTTTTTGCCCCCCCCGGGGAGGGGCAAAAAAGCCCACTAGACCCCAGGGATATTTTTCTTTGGCCGCATAATTTATTAGGGTGGGGGCTGCCCATAAAGGGCATGTCCATGCCCCCACCCCGCAAAATTTACAGCATTTCTGCCCCCCCTGGGGGGCAGCTGGGGGCATTAGCCCCAAATCTGCCCCCCCGGGGGGGCAAAAAGCCCAGTAGACGCCAGGGATTTTATGGGCAAATTTTAATTAGGGTGGGGGCATTGGCATGCCCATTGTGGGCAGCCCCCACCTAATTAAAATTTGCCCAAAACTCCTGGCGTCTAGTGGACTTTCTGCCCCCCCTGGGGGGCAGATGGGGGCATTAGCCCCCAATCTGCCCCGCCGAGGGGGCAAAAACCCACTAGATGCCAGGCATTTTGTTTGGGGCAAATTTGAATTAGGGTGGGGGCTCCCAAAACGGGCATGCCCATGCCCCCACCCCTCCCCGCAAAAATAACAGCCTTCCTGCCCCCTGGGGTGCAGATGGGGCAGTAGCCCCCAATCTGCCCCCGAGTACAAAAGCCCACTAGACACCAGGGATTTTTTTGGGCAAATCTTAATTAGGGTGGGGGATTGGCATGCCCGTTTTGGGCAGCCCCCACCCTAATTCAAATTTGCCCCAAAAAATCCCTGGCGACTAGTGGGCTTGGGGCATTAGCCCCCAATCTGCCTCGCCGGGGGGGGCAAAAAGCACACTAGTCACCAGGGATTTTTTTGGGGCAAATTTGAATTATGGTGGGGCTGCCCAAAATGGGCATGCCCATGACCACACCCCTCCCGCAAAAGTACAGCCTTCCTGCCTCCCTGGGGGCAGATGGGGCAGTAGCCCCCAATCTGCCCCCAAGGGAGCAAAAGCCACTAGACGCCAGGATTTTTGGGGCAAATTTTAATTAGGGTGGGGATATTGGCATGCCCGTTTTGGGCAGCCCCATCCTAATTAAAATTTGCCCAAAAAACTCCCTGGCGTCTAGTGGGCTTTTTGCCCCCCCTGGGGGGGCAGATGGGGGCATTAGCCCCATCTGCCCCCCAGATGTCGCCTCAATACGTTTTGGGCCCTTGCCTGTCGCGGGTACTTGGGCCTCCCACCCGAGTGAGGCACCATTTTTATCGGAAGACCTGGGGGAACGCTGGGTGGTAGGAAATTTGTGTCAGCCCGGTGACACAAAATTCACTCCTTCTGTACAGGCCGCTTTCTCTCTGGGAATGAGAAACATCTCACAGTGGATGAGGAGTAACTTTCTTCAGTGCAATGTGGGAAAGACGGAGATTATGCTTTTTGGGGAGGCTCAACTTCTGCGGACCCCCAATTGGTGGCCCACAGATTTGGGCACCGCCCCGCCCCCAAGTCTTGTGTAAAAAACTTGGGTGTTCGCCTGGAGCAGACCCTTACCATGAAGGAGCACGCTGCACAGACAGCTGGCTCCTGTTTCCATGTGTTGGGCCTATTGCGTCGCATCCTTCCCTTGCTTCCTGATTCATCCAGGAAGACGCTAACCCAGGCGCTTATTCTAAGTCGCCTGGATTTCTCTAACAGCCTATTGTTGAGCGCTAATGAGGCTGCTCTTAACAGATTGCAGGTTGTTCAGAACACGGCGGCACGTTTGATCCTGAACGCCCCGCCCAGGACAGCCTCTCTGCCTCTGCTCTTTCAGCTTCACTGGCTCCCAATACGAGAACGAGTACAGTTTAAGATTTGTTGCACCATACATAAGGCCTTGTCCAATTCTGGCCCTAGCTATCTTACAGATAAATTTATTCCCTATACACCTCAGCGGTCTCTTCGTTCAGGATCTCAATCCCTCCTTGCAGTGCCTAGAATCAAACGGTCCAGACAAGGTGGGAAGTCTCTTTCTTATTTAGGCCCCTGTTATTGGAACAAGCTTCCCGTGCAGCTCAGACAGTGCACGGAATATTCCCATTTTAGGAAACAGCTCAAGACCTTCCTTTTCTGTTCCTGATTTTTAGCAGTTAGCTCCTCTCAGGTGCCCCGTCCTGAGCACAGAGATACCCCTTCGGGGGTCGATTCTGGCGCTTTATAAATCAATAAATAAATAATAAATAAATAAATGCCAGAACTTTCCCACACACAAATGTGTGAAAAAGTGATTTTTTTCAGCAAAAGTTCAGGTTTGCAGGGGATTCTGGGTAAGAAAATGTTGGGGGATCCATGCAAGCCATACCTCCCTGGAATTCCCGGGTGTCTAGTTTTCAGAAATGTGTGGGTTTGGTAGGTTTACCTAGGTGGCCGCCGAGCCCCGGGCCAAAAAGCCATGGGACCCCCCTTGCAAAACCAGGTCGTTTTGTGATAGGCAATTTTGATGTCGCCTCAATACGTTTTGGGCCCTTGCCTGTCGCGGGTACTTGGGCCTCCCACCCGAGTGAGGCACCATTTTTATCGGGAGACCTGGGCGAACGCTGGGTGGTAGGAAATTTGTGTCAGCCCGGTGAGGACACAACTTTCCCACACACAAATGTGTGAAAAAGTGATTTTTTTCAGCACAATTTCAGGATTGCAGGGGATTCTGGGTAAGAAAACGCTGGGGGATGCATGCAAGCCATACCTCCCTGGAATCCCCCGGGTGTCTAGTTTTCAGAAATGTGTGGGTTTGGGAGGTTTCCCTAGGTGGCCGCCGAGCCCCGGGCCAAAAAGTCATGGGACCCCCCTTGCAAAACCAGGTCGTTTTGTGATAGGCAATTTCGATGTCGCCTCAATACGTTTGGGCCCTTGCCTGTCGCGGGTACTTGGGCCTCCCACCAGAGTGAGGCACCATTTTTATCGGGAGACGTGGGGGAGCGCTGGGTGGTAGGAAATTTGTGTCAGTCCGGTGATGCCACAACTTTCCCACACACAAATGTGTGAAAAAGTGGTTTTTCAGCAAAATTTCAGGTTTGCAGGGGATTCTGGGTAAGAAAACGTTGGGGGATCCACGCAAGACATACCTCACTGGAATCCCCGGGTGTCTACTTTTCTGAAATGTGTGGGTTTGGTAGGTTTCCTAGGTGCTGGCAGAGCTAGGGTTCAAAAACTACAGCTAGGCACTTTGCAAAAAAAGGGTCATTTTTCACTGTGAAAATGTGGTGTGTCCACGTTGCGTTTTGCGCTGTTTCCTATCACGGGCACGAGGCCTACCCACACAAGTGAGGTACCATTTTTCTCGGAAGACTTTGGGGAACGCGGGGTGCATGGAATTTTGTGGATTCACACAGATTCCAGAACTTTCCACCACAGAAAATGGAGGAAAATGTGGGTTTTTTGACAATTTTTTAGGTTTGCAAGGGATTCTGGGTAAGAGAACCTGGTGAGAGCCAGTCAAGTCACCCCATCCTAGATTCCCTGGGTGTCTAGTTTTCAAAAATGTATAGGTTTTCTAGGTTTCCTAGGTGCCGCCAGAGCTAGGGTTCAAAAACTACAGTTAGGCACTTTGCAAAAAAGGGTCATTTTTCACTGTGAAAATGTGGTGTGTCCACGTTGCGTTTTGCGCTGTTTCCTGTTGCGGGCACTAGGCCTACCCACACAAGTGAGGTACCATTTTTCTCGGAAGACTTTGGGGAACGCGGGTCGGTGAAATTTTGTGGATCCACGCAGATTCCAGAACTTTCCACCACAGAAAAGTGAGGAAAATGTGTTTTGTTTTACAATTTGTTAGGTTTGCAAGGGATTCTGGGTACCAGAACCTGGTGAGAGCCAGTCAAGTCACCCCATCCTGGATTCCCCTGGGTGTCTAGTTTTCACAAATGTATAGGTTTGCTAGGTTTCCCTAGGTGCCGGCAGAGCTAGGGTTAAAAAACTACAGCTAGGCACTTTGCAAAAAAAGGGTCATTTTTCACTGTGAAAATGTGGTGTGTCCACATTGCGTTTTGCGCTGTTTCCTGTTGCGGGCAGTAAGCCTACCCACACAAGTGAGGTACCATTTTTCTCGGAAGACTTTGGGGAACGCGGGGTGGGTGGAATTTTGTGGATCCACGCAGATTCCAGAACTTTCCACCACAGAAAAGTGAGGAAAATGTGTTTGTTTTCACAATTTGTTAGGTTTGCAAGGGATTCTGGGTACCAGAACCTGGTGAGAGCCAGTCAAGTCACCCCATCCTGGATTCCCCTGGGTGTCTAGTTTTCACAAATGTACAGGTTTGCTAGGTTTCCCTAGGTGCCGGCAGAGCTAGGGTTCAAAAACTACAGCTAGGCACTTTGCAAAAAAAGGGTCATTTTTCACTGTGAAAATGTGGTGTGTCCACGTTGCGTTTTGTGCTGTTTCCTGTCGCGGGCACTAGGCCTACCCACACAAGTGAGGTACCATTTTTCTCGGAAGACTTTGGGGAACCTGGGTGGGTACAATTTTGTGGATCCACGCAGATTCCAGAACTTTCCACCACAGAAAAGTGAGGAAAATGTGTTTTTTTTGACAATTGTTTAGGTTTGCAAGGGATTCTGGGTACCAGAACCTGGTGAGAGCCAGTCAAGTCACCCCATCCTGGATTCCCCTGGGTGTCTAGTTTTCAAAAATGTATAGGTTTGCTAGGTTTCCCTAGGTGCCGCCAGAGCTAGAGTTCAAAAACTACAGCTAGGCACTTTGCAAAAAAAGGGTCATTTTGCACTGTGAAAATGTGGTGTGTCCACGTTGCGTTTTGCGCTGTTTCCTGTCGCGGGCACTAGGCCTACCCACACAAGTGAGGTACCATTGTTTTTGGAAGACTTTGGGGAACGCGGGGTGGGTGGAATTTTGTGGATCCACGCAGATTCCAGAACTTTCCACCACAGAAAAGTGAGAAAAATGTGTTTTTTGGGACAATTTGTTTAGGTTTGCAAGGGATTCTGGGTACCAGAACCTGGTGAGAGCCAGTTAAGTCACCCCATCCTGGATTCCCCTGGGTGTCTAGTTTTCAAAAATGTATAGGTTTGCTAGGTTTCCCTAGGTGCCGGCAGAGCTAGGGTTAAAAAACTACAGCTAGGCACTTTGCAAAAAAAGGGTCATTTTTCACTGTGAAAATGTGGTGTGTCCACGTTGCGTTTTGGGCCATTTCCTGTTGCGGGCACTAGGCCTACCCACACAAGTGAGATACCATTTTTATCGGGAGACTTAGGGTAACACAAATTTGTAGAGCAACTGTTATTATGTATTGACTTTCGATGCATTTCTGCCTTCCAAATGAAAGACAATGTAGTAAAAAGAAGTCATTTTGAAAAATGACCTATAATTCTCATGCTAGTATGGGTACTCCCAATTTCGGAAATGTGCAAATATCTACTGTTTCTAAACTCTATATTTTGTTCCCATTTCAGAAATACATAGGTGTCTTTCATACCGATTTTTCCATGTATAAATTTTACCAGAATAATTGCTATATACCCGGGACATAATAAAAACCATTGCAAGACGCTGCTCAGTTATTGGCTCTGGGTTCAGTCGGGTTCTTGGTGAACCTACAAGTCCTATATATCACCACAACCAGAAGGGTCCAGCGGATGTAATGGTATATTGCTTTCAAATAGCTGTCATAATTAGAAGAAGTTACAGGTGAAAACGTTGACACAAATGGCTGTTTTTTTCAACTAATTTTCAATTTTTCCTATATTTAACTGTTTGTTTCTATAATGAAAACTTGAAGGATCTACACAAATGACCCCTTGCTGAATTCAGAATTTTGTCTACTTTTCAGAAATGAATGGCTTTCTATGATCCATTATTGCTTTCATACCCATTTCTACCATTAACTGGAAGGAGGTTGAAAGCACAAAAAATAGCAAAAATAGGCTATGTCCCAGAAAAATGCCAAAACTGTGTACAAAATGTTGATTTTCTGACAAAAGTCTGCTTGTCCCTGAAATCTGGGAAGATGGTGATTTCAGCATCACAACCCCTTTTTTGATGCCATTTGCAGGGAAAAAACCAGATGTTTTCATCTGTAGCCCTTTTTTCTCATTTTTCCCCCCCCAAAAAAAACTTTAGCTGTATTTTGGCTAATTTCTGGGTCCTCTCCAGGGGAATCCACAAACCCTGGGTACCTTTAGAATCTCCATGATGTTGGAAACAAAGGACGCAAATTTGGCATGGATACCTTATGTGGTCAAAAAGTTACAGGGGCCTAAGCGCGAACTACCCCAAATAGCCAAAAAAAGGCTTAGCACAGGAGGGGAAAAGGCCTAGCAGCGAAGGGGTTAAGATTCTCCAGAGTGCGGATGCTCTTAATTTCTTAGATGAAGCAGACATTGTCTGCTTACAGGAGACAAGGGCTCTAACACCAATGTTGATATCCGGATATTCCGCATTTCACAAGCTTGCAAAAAAACCACATTTGTTTGGCAGGTCCTCAATAGGGATCTTTACACATATCAAACACTCAATAAACTTGACGTACCTGGACCTGCAAAGTACTTCGAGGATGCTTCATGTTGGCATTTTAAAAGGATTTATAGGCCCAGCCACCCATTCGTCTATATTAATGAGGCATTAGGGTGCCTCACACAACACTGATTCTCCGGGACTTTACTGGACCTTGCCGGGGGGCAGGAAACCACATCCCCCAGCTTCCTCGGCTGCAGCCGCGTCAGCCCTTAGGTGCTGGAGTGCCTAAATCACGCAGAGGCAGCCCGCAGCACGGCTGCCTCAAACAACTTTGACTCTCCGGGACTTTGCTGGACCTTGCCAGAGGCAGGAAACCACATCCCCCAGCATCCTCGGCTGTGGCCGCGTCAGCCCGTAAGGCACCGGAGCACCATAAATCACGCAGAGGCGTCCCGCAGTGCGGGTGCCTCACACAACGCTGATTCTCCCGGACTTTGCTGGACCTTGTCAGGGGCAGGAAACCACATCCCCCAGCTTCCTCGGCTGTGATCACGTCAGCCCTTAGGCGCCAGAGCATCACGCAGAGGCATCCGCAGCGTTAGACATGCACACGGTTTGTGGCCGGGCATGGCCCAGGCGAAGACCAAGCCAAGAGCGGGCCCATCTTCACCCGTCCATGGCCGGACAAGGCTGGGCTGGGCCACAGCATATTCATCTTTACCTTTTTGCTGGTTTACACTTGAGCAAGTTTCTCCAGGGGTGAGAAGAGCTTCCTTTGTTTAATTGACTTTTACCTTGATTGAATTTTGGCCACCCACTAGTGATTTTGGAGTGGTTTTAATCTGGTTTTCCATAATCAATCATGGGAAAGTGGATTTGTCAAAGTAAGGCACACGTTGCAGTTCCATCCCACAGCCCACTTCAATTGACAGAATGCTGCAGAGAGCCATAGGGGTTGTGGCTACTGAAATTGAACTGACAGAACATCAGCTCTCTCTATCTTCTGATTCACACTGCTTCCAGATGAGCTCGCTACCTGTTCCATCTTCCCCTCCGACCAGCCTGTTAATGGGATTAAACTACCCCCACTCAACAAGGAGACAGTGATCAATGATGGGAACTATTGAATGACTGCCCCCAGCGAGGGGGGGGTACAAACTCTGTCCTGGCTGCTAAGAGCAAACCTAAGCGAGGAAAGGTGTGGAAGAAGTGACAGATAGTTCTTATTGTACTCCTGATGATGTAGACTTTACATATGCCGACAGAGAAGGTGGGGATGTCATCTATCCCCCATGAGCAGCTAACCTACTAAGAGACAACCTCGAAATGGTTAAATTCATCCTCCAGGAAGAACTTTCCCCCCTATTAGCTTGTGGATCAACTTTGCAGGCGGTCCGAAATAAGATCATTGGGGGGTTAGAGGGCAAAGTGGATGCTATATGTCAAACTGGTGGTACTCTCTTGGATAAATTGCCATGGGTTTTAAACTTGAATTCCAAGGGAAGCAGTTATAGTGTTAACAATTGTAGGGGTCCGGTAGAGTCCAATGGTGCTTGCTTGAGTCATTGTCTGCCCAAAGGCGTTGCAATAGACCAGCACATGAATAGGGCAGAAGGGGAGAGGTTTGAGATGGGTAGTGCTGACACCATACAATCTCCAATCATTAATCTGCCACCTGTCTCATACCCCTATGTTGTTGTTCTCTCAGGGGTCAATGAGTTAAAAAAGAGCCAGAGAGAGACCCAGAAGGAGCGAACTAATGAATGTTTGCATTGGCTCGTGAGATTTAGGCATTTCCCCCATGATAGGGCTGGTGACATCCTTATGACTCGCAGGGTGAGGTGGATAGAAAAGAGTCACCAAGATAGGCTAGGAGATTGCCTTGTCATCAATTTTAGGAATACAAAGTTGGCCTACAATCTTGCGGCAGGTGACCTTTCTGCACAAGCACCAGGTTCAGCGATAACACTCCTACCATTTGGCTATTTTTATAAATAGCCCTATAGTGAACAAAGCCAAAGTGCCCTGGCTTCCGAGAACCTATCCCACACGCAGGCAGATATGCTCAACAGATGCCCAGGCCCCTGGTTTCTTCAATACCAGTAGCGAATAGATTTGGGGCACTGGAGGGTGTGAACTGGCTTTGCAGCTATGCTAAGTTTTAGTTGCCCAAGGCCTGCGAGGGGGATCATTTGAAGGGGATGGGTCAGAATCTGGGAAACCTTAGCCATCTCTGCTCCCTCAGGTCCTCGAAGGGAGGGGATGGGTGGCAGAGCGAACTGTATGAGGCTTTCACTAGCTTGGACCCTGGTAGAGAAGGGAAAGAGAATGGATTTCCGATCCACTCAGGGCACTGCCATTTGCAGCAGGGGTTCCCCTCCTTGGAGTCCTTCTTGGTAGACAGGGTTAGTATTGTTGAGGGGTGTGTCCCCGGATAAGACGACCCTGATAGCAGGAGTCCTCTGTTAGGTTTAAGGGGGTAATAGCCTATTCAGTCAAAGATTAGGGACAGTGGGCTTTTGAAAAGGTCCAATGTACGTGCCCTGATATACTGCAAAAAATGAGTACGAAGTTCCTTAGTGGGTCACAGAACACGGTAAGAGAGTATGTGTGATATTAGGTTGATCGGTTGTCCTCCAAGGAGGAGGGAATTCCTCCTTTCAGAACTAGGGCCCTCACACACCCAGCAAGCTAGGTGTCATGCTTCATCATATGGGCCTGCTCCTCGTCGGGTCGGCGCTGCAATACCCTACGGGCACCCATAAAGGGGCTCTTTATCGGAGATCTTTTGTTCCTTGCCGTTTAGGTGCTGTGGGTGTAAGGGGCCTAGTATGTGTAGATGTAATGGTGAATGTACAGGATAAAACAGGGGAGGGAGTCCTCTAAATAAACTTTATTCTGGAAGGATCCCAGCCTGGTTAAAATAAGAATTTAGGAGAGGCGACTATCTGGCTACAATGTGTCGGAAAAGCGCTCTACTCCTAGATGGTCGACATGTTTCTCGCCTAGTAGTCAGGAATGATCTGTGGCGATAACTCCCTATCCAACATTGGCCCCTCTGGCTCTAGAGATTAATACCCTTACCCTAAATCACTCTGCCATGCATTGGGCGGGTAAAATTGGATATTCAAGGGCTGCATACTTTTAATCAGGCAGGCTCCTCTTCTTTAATTGACTACATTCTTATGGAGACACAGATGTGGTCTTTGGTCTTAGATTTCGCTGTCTTGCCCAGGTAATACATGGATCACAATGATTTGACTCTGGTCCTTGCTCTACCTGAAATAAGTGTTTGTCTGGCAGCTAGCAACCAGTTGGATGATAGACTAAGATTGACAACCGGTAGACATAGGATACGTTGGTCAGCAATGTAGAGTTTCCCTGATTCAACTGTTGCCTTGTATGTGGCGGTGAATAATTCCTTAATAGACCTAAGAAAAGTCATCACAGTTGAAGGTAAAATCTGTTTGCTCATAAGGGTTGCCAAGATTCATTCTGTACTAACTGATAAATTACTGGCTTAATTTTATGTGGAGGGATGGAACAGAGGTCAAAGACAGACTTCCCTCTCTTGGTTCAATCGGCAATGCAGAGAAGCCAAATTAGATTTAATAGAAGGTCTAAAATTCAAAGATAGATCTGGGATTAAACTTACACATGCCATTTATAGGGGTGTCATCACTATGGCAAAAAAATCCGGGGACCAGGCCAAGTGGGATTCCCTCTTGGGGGCCTTAAGGACCAAAGATCTAAAAACGTTTTGAAATATAGTAACTTTTGGGAGTGGTGATGGTAGAGCTAGTTTTGAACTTAACATTGCGGCCGAAGCTTGGAACGAGCACTACCAGGCTTTGTATGTTACAATCGGAGGGAGATGAAGCACAGATGGGTGTTGTAGCAGACCATTTATGTAAGGAATTGTTCTTGTGTGAAGTCAAGGAGTATCCTGTGATACCCCTGACAGAACTGCTTAGTGCCATTCATAAAATAGCCCCTCATAAGGCACCAGGGATTGATAAAATCCCTGGGGACCTTTTCCTCTCTGAACCAGTGGTTTGGGGCCCTTAGATGTGGGCAATCTTTAATGCTATAATGGAGGGAATGCCGATCCCAAAATTATAGGATGGAGCAGAAATTATAGCCGTTTACAAGGCGGGTTCCCCTCTGATACCAGGCAATTATAGACTTATTAGTCAGATCGATGAGATGCAGAAATTCTTTGCCCGGGTACTATTGGCACGTTTTCAAGAATGGATTGATGGATTGACGCTCATAATGTTCTTAGCTCTTTTCAATCAGGCTTTAGATAATGTACCTCCACCATAGACCACATTTTTAGGTTGCAATTTCCATATTGGAAAATGGTAACTATGGAGGGCGACAGCCTCTATTTAATATTTGTGGACCTCAAGTCAGCCTTTGATTTAGTATCTAGAAACAGGCTTTGTTCAGTACTAACTGTCATGGGGATTTCATCCTATTTGTGTCACATGCTCAGGAGGCTACATCAGGGGAACTTTACCCAAGTCCGTTATGGGAAACCTGGAGAGCTCTCTGAACCATTCAAAGTCAGTAGGGGAGTTCGGCAGGGCTGTGTGTTGGCTCCAGCATTATTTTGCTATTATACATCAATGGCCTGATGGATTTACTAAATAGGGTCAGCAACAACGCTCCTAGGATTGCTTCAAATAAAGTCCCGGCATTTATGTTTGCCGATGATACCCTTCTACTTTCAAAATCTCCAATGGATATACAAAGGATACTTGATAGTTTTAATGATTTTTGTAAGGCAAGAGGATTAGCAATTAATGTCACCAATACCAAATTTATGGTCTTTAATCCACTATACTCCACACACCCTAATCCCTGTCTAAATGGCATCCCTCTTGAGAGGGTATCCATTTTTGAATATCTTGGGCTTACCCTCAGTGAACATCTGGACTGGTTGATCCATATTGCTAAATCTAGACTCAAACTAGCGCAAATACCAGGGGGACTGGCCAGGGTGCACAAGAACTCATTCCTTAAGCCCATATGCCCCACTGTTAAGATCTACATAGTGCAAGCTTTGGGTGCAGTCATGTACAGGGCTGAACTTTGGGGCCATAAATCTGTGAAAGATATTGAAACAATTTCAAACAATTTTATCAGGCAGCTAGTCAGCCTTCCCTCTAGTACTCCATTTGTCCTGCCTCATTTAGACGTAGGAATTAGATCTATCTCTGAGGAAATTGGACTTAGCTGATCTCCGTTAGACCAGCGCTGGAGGAGATACTGGGGCTACCTAGGGCAGGCAGATTGCCTTGGCTCAATTCTATTAGGGTTACGCTGAACAGCATTGGTAAAATGAACCTTTGGAGTGATCCTTCTGTGACCTGCCTAACAACATCCAGAAAGGTCCTGGTGGATTGTTATAAGGCATACAAACGTTCTCTTCTTCAGAGGAGCTCGTCATTAGGCACTCTGACAGTGATTTTCATTGGAGTAAAAGACTCATAGTCTAGAGGTTTTTTTTAGATGAAGTACAGCCCACTCTAGCCTGGAAACTCTTACACAATTTAGACATGGGTCACTTCCTTTGCACTCATTTACCAACAATTGGGGTGGTGACTTCTCACCGAATCGCCCAGCTTGTGGAGCAGCAGAGGAATCTAAATTGCACGTTCTTTTTTTTTGCCCAGCCTATAAAAGATGTAGATCTAAGTGACTGATCCACTTGTGTAGGAATTTGGGAACACCACTGTAAAGAAGTCCAAAACACGATCTGGAAGTCCCAAGCAGATTTATTTAGGAGTACATGTAAAGACCACCAGCTCAAGCAGCAGCTAACATTCAACTGCCAACAGTCAAGCTGGAGAGCAAGAACACTCTGTTGTCAAGTAATGACACATGGAATGCAGGGACGAATCCCAGCAACAGGGATAGAAAGGAAAGAAAGGCAAAACCAATAGATGTAAAGGTAAAAGGGAAAAGGAGAAATAAACAAGCCCATAACACATGTCCCTCCCATGCAAATGAACAATAGCAATATTACAATATTACAAAAATAAAGAAATTATCAATAAAACTGCAAAGAAAAGCAAAATGTGGCAAACACTGGTGTCTATGACATCTCATAACCTTGATGCCAGGTCGGTCTGAATCTCAACCTCCGGGAACACCTCAGATCAGGCACACCAGAGTCAGAATCACCACATCCGGAACCGGAATCATCACACAGTCCAGATCGCCCGACACACCAGAGGAATCATGGTCATGACCACGCTCAGGGGCATTGGAACCGGGATGCCATTTGACCAATCTGGACATGTTCCATACTTCACCAGAATTCAACACAACAACATTCTTTCTGACTTGTTTAATGACAAAAGGTCCCATAAACCAGCAACGGCCTTTCTTCAGAAGTCCAGGATTCCTGATCAACACCTCATCACCAACACACCAGCGCTTGAGGAGAGAAGAGTTCTTTAGGTCAAACCTACGCTTATATTTTTCTTGGTGAAGTTTCCGTCTAGATACAACCTGTTCATCCAGACTCACATCATCCACATTCAATCTCAACCAGGCAGGACTCAACTTGTCATGAGGCTTCCTGCCTCTCAGAATTGAGAAGGGAGAGACCAAAGTCAAACAATTGGGGGTATTACTGTGAGCCCACCATGTTTCTCTGAGCATTTTCTTAAGGGAAGACCTAGTCTGCAAAGCCCCTTGAGCACAACATCTGACCAACCTATTCATGCTCTCAGCCAGACCATTAGCTTGCAGCGAATACAAAGCTGTCTTGAAATGAGTAATGGATAACTCTTTCAGAAATGAGCTCATCTCATGCGACACAAACTGAACACCATTGTCAGTAATGAGATGTTTGGGAATGCCCTCCTAGAAAATTCTTCAGAAAGAAACTCAATAGCAGCTCTGGTGTTGACAGCAGGCACACATTTGGTGACCACCCACTTGGAAGTGTAGTCCACCAACAGCAAAACATAACGCTCATCATGAGCAAACAACTCAAAGGGTCCAGCAATGTCCAAACCCAACTTGGACCAGGGCTCAGAAGAAACCTCCACAGGCGAGAGAGGTGCAGTGCGAGTCTTCTTGCTCTTGTCGCTATTGGCACATTCCCAACAGTCCTTGACAATCTCCTCAACCTGTCGATCCATGGTCGGCCACCAGTACCACTCACGAACCCTGGCCTTAGTCAGGTTCCTCCCTAGGTGTCCCTCATGAGCTAAATTGATAAGCTTGCACCTAAGATCACTGGGAGGTATCACTTGATTACCCCTCAACAACTTCTCATCAAAAACACACAATTCATCCTTAACATTAAGGAAACATTTCACAGATTCTGGTACATCCTTGTCCGCTGGCCAACCCTTAACTGAAAACTCCTTGACCATTTCTAAATCATTGTCACCACGAGAGGCAAGAGACCACTCATTCGAATTGACAGCTGATTCATGCACCCACGCCACAAGGGAATTCTCCACACCTGATTGATTCAAAGGTAACCTAGATAGGCAGTCTGCAACAGCATTCTTCGGTCCAGGTACATACTCAACCACAAAGTTAAACTCAGACAAACCCTCCATCCAACGTTTGATTCTGGGAGAAAGATTATCAACCTCCCTGCAGGTAAAAATTTGGCATAAAGGACGATGGTCAGTCCTGACAACCACCAGTAATCCCCAAAGATAAAATTTGAAGTGGTGAATAGCCCAGAAAACCGCCAACGCCTCACGCTAGATCACAGAGTAACGCTCCTCAGCACCCCTGAGTGAGCGAGAGGCAAAAGCAACAATCCTGGTCTCACCATCAACAACCTGTGACAGAACCGCTCCTAAACCGAGCATGCTGGCATCAGTGGACAGTACAGTTTTCTTGCAAGCATCAAAGTGCCCCAAAGTAGGTATGCAACCAATTACATTCTTAATGTTGTTAAAAGCAGAGGAGCAATCATCAGACCATGAAAATTGAACTCGCTTCTTAAGTAGTAACCTGAGAGGAGAAGAAATGCAAGCAAAATTCGGAACGAACTTGGAGCAAAATTCAGCCAACCCCAAGAAAGATCGAACTTGATCCTTATTAGCAGGCACAGGCGCTTTTACAATACTCTCAGCAAGATCTAATTTAGGACTGATCCCATCACCAGAGATGGTGTGGCCTAAATAATTCACAGAAGACATACGGAATTTACATTTCTCCTTCTTGATAACAAGACCGGCATCCTGGAGTCGCTGTAGAACCTTCCACAACTGTTTGTCGTGTTCTTCCTGATCCTTCCCATAAACAAGAATGTCATCTTGAAAAATGAGGACTTTAGACAACCCCTCAAGGACTTTATTCATGACCCTCCGGAAGCAGGCTTCTGCAGATGCCAGACCAAAGGGCATGCGAATGAATCTGAAAGCCCCCAAAGGCGTCACAATTGATGTCAAATGCCTCGTCCGGATGGAGAAGAACCTGGTGGTAGGCAGAAGACAAGTCCATAACACTAAAACATTTAGCATCTTTGATCAGAGCAAGAGTCTCAGAGATATTTGGCAAAGGCTGCCTGTCAACCCAAATATGTTTATTCAGGCCACGCAAGTCCACACACATGCAAATCCCTTTGCCCCCATCTTTGGGTGCCAAAACAATGGGGGCCAACCATTCCGAACATTCAATTTCTTCAATGACACCTGCAGCCAACAGCCTCTTGAGCTCTTGGTCTAAAGGATCCATCATCATGTGGGTAACTTTCCTCACCTTGCTGACAAATGGTTGGGCACTCTGTTTCAAAATAATTTTGTGCTCAAAATTCTTAAGCAGACCTAAACCATCACTGAAAACTTTAGGAAACTGTAAACTTACATCATTAGACAATGAACCAAGGGACAAGAGCAACACTTTCTCAGGTGAATTGGGATTTAAAGTGATCCCCATATCCCTTTGGTGTCTCCACCCAAGAAGATTATCTCCCCTTTTTGCCACGTAGACCTTCCCAACAGTCTCTCTGTCTCTGAACTGAATCCTCTTGACTACATAACCCAAAACATCAAATCTGACGCCACCGTAACCTACTGGATTGATGTCCGGTGGAAACAGTTCAACTTTGTCATGACCAAAAACAGTGTCCCAATTGGCATCACCAACCATGGTATAAGGTGAACCGGAATCAGCTAGGACAGTGAATTGCTCTCCATCGATTAACACCTCACACTCAGGCATGTCTAACGTATCTCCATCCACAACACCATCTTCTTTGACACTCAACATGAATTTCTTCTCCTCCTCAATGCAATGTACTATTTGATTCTTACTGCTACGGCACACACGGGAGTAATTACCTTTTTTGCCACATTTATTACAAGTGACAGATCTTGCAAAACAATTGGGACTGTTCGGTAAATGACTCTCACTTCCGCACCTAAAACATTTAAAACCAGGCCTGTTGTACCTGAAACCACTCTGATCTGAATCAGAAGGTCTGTACTTGAAACCAGACTGTTCCGAATCGGTAACCCTCTTTTCTTTCTCACTGTGAGCACCCTTTGACGACCCCTTGAGATCATCTTTCTTAACCTCATGAATCACTTTGTCTTCCAAGGAAACATCACTGCCTTTCTCAACCCTCATTTCACGCACCCACATATTAGTATTCTCCATGCTCTCCACAATAGCCAAAGTTTCTTTGAGGTCTGGGTTTTTAGCAAGGAGTTTCTGCTGGACCTTTACATCATTGGTGCACCTGACAATGTGGTCTCTAACAAGAGAATCAGTAAGATGCTCGAAATCACAGTTGCGAGCCAACGTCTTTAAAGTAGCCACATAGCTACCGATCTTCTCTTGCTTACCTTGAACTCTAGAAAAGAATTTGTGACGCTCCAAAACAACGTTAATTTTTGACCCAAAATGTTTCTCAAGCATCATGACAGACATGTCGAAAACATTGTCAGGCTCACCCTCTCCACGTCCCAGAACAATTTAATCCAAACTGTCATAGACATGTCTACCCTCAACACCCAAATTATGCAACAAAACAGCTTGCTTCCTTACAGCTGAAAATTTCTCTCCCCCGATAGCTAACAAATACGAGTCAAATAAAGGTTTCCATCTTTTCCAAGGTAAGATGGGATCACCCTTATCCGAGAGAAATTGCGGTGGTTGGGACATGCTGTAAGAAGCAATTGTAATGAGAACACTAAAACTGTGGAGCAAAAGGAAAATACAGGCTTGTCAGCTAGTCACAGTGATAAATAAGAAGAGCACAGTGCACAGTAAGCATATGAAATTAAGTGAGTATGCAAGAAGAAATGTGCAAACGAGTAAGATAGTCACAATTTTTAAAACAACCCTCTTTCTTTCTTTCTCCTTATGCCAAATGTGAAGTCCTAAGAAGGTAAAAATAAGTTTCCAAGGAAGTGAGCGTATCACTGATACGCACAAAGTACAGAACCTCAGAGTAATGGTGTGCGCATCACCGCGCGTTTCCACGTTGAATCAGACAAGACAGAAGGACAAGAAAAATCAGAGAAATGGTGTGCGCATCACCGCGCAAACTGCAATAAAATGAGAATCACCACATCTTGCAAGAAAACACAACGGGCATGCTCCAATTTTTGAGGAAGTGTGCGCATTACCGCGCATGCTGACAGCTGCAAGGAGAGTTGGTGTGCGCATCACCGCGCATGTGTGGAAAACAAGTGGAAACGTGCATATCACTGCGCATGCTCCTTGTAGAACGAGGATTGGTAACGTAGTGCAGACGTCAACTCGATGTGGTGTGCACTGCGCATGCGCTTCACACAGAAGAATGATCGCTGCGGGGCAGGTTGAGGAAGAAGAATCCCTTTCGTGCCATAAGGAAAGTGACAAACCAACCGGACCTCCGAAACCAACGCGCTGTCATGAAGCAGAGATGAAGACGGAGAGTAGACACTCCTTTTGCTGCTGATCCTTAACAGGTCGTGGCATGCAAGGGACATATGGAGATAGCACATCGTCCAGGACAATCCATCACTCGGGTCACATCACATTTTAAACACCTACCGCAGCACATGTCGAGACCTGAAACCATGCTTGGGGGACCCCACCAGCATGTCCAGTTCAAGCGACTGGCCTATGCTGCTGTTGCCTGATCAGGGTGGACCCCGATCACCTTGGATCACCCAAGCTAGCAGAGAAGTGAGAGCGCTTCAAGGAAATGTGATTTTTAGTGATGTCTGCCACTTTTTGTTTAACAGAGGGGGAGATGTAGCATATTGATGTTATGCGCACTAGGACCCTTGTGCTTCTGGGTGGATTCTGAATTGGAAATACTTAATATGCAGGGAGGTGTCAGAGTGTGGTTAATGGGAAGTATGTTGTGATGGCCAGTGTGTGAGTGTATGCTGAAGAATAAAGTAATGCTTGACTGCAGCTCCCCTCCGGCAAAATACGTCTGAATGCTCCTGGGCTAGGGAAGACGCTACATCCGCCACCCTAGCAGTTTAGTAGCTGGCCCACCAGTGCCTATATGAGCTTCTAAGTCTATTTATCAGAGAAGATGTTCTTTAATTTGCTGGGTAATTCAGTAACCTGAGGGAATCAGTGATTTACAGCATTAGCTGACTCCTCTATGCTCTCTCTTTCACATTTTGCCAGCCCTCCCAATCTGTGCAAACACCCTGTCTCTGCACCCTCAATGACAGTGGGACTCAGAATGAAGAAGCGCGTGATGCATAATGCGCGCACCGCTTGGTTGCCTAGGGACCAGCACAGCAGTAGAGATGCCTCATGCCTCAGGTAAGTGACGTCATAAAGCTCCGCAGATTGGTAGTATGATTGGAAACTACCATTGCTCTAGGCCTTGAAATTTCCCAAGATCACCGTTAGGCCTCGTAAACAACAGTAAAGTAGAAACAATCTCCCAAATTTGCCAAAGTGGGAAGCAAATAGTTCATCATCAAAGTGCAGAGCACCTGAATCTCCGTAGTCCAATGAGATCACAAATCATAGCCAGAAAAGTGCTGCAATACAGAAATGGGTTCGATGGGGAAGCTGGTGGTCGATGAATTCCTGTCCCCACGCAGGCACAACTCGTCGCCAGTGTAAAGAAGTCCAAAACACGATCTGGAAGTCCTAAGCAGATTTATTTAGGAGTACATGTAAAGACCACCAGCTTAAGCAGCAGCTAACATTCAACTGCCAACAGTCAAGGTGGAGAGCCAGAAGATTCTGTTGTCAGGTAATGACACAAGGAATGCAGGGACGAATCCCAGCAACAGGGATAGAAAGGAAAGAAAGGCAAAACCAACAGATGTAAAGGTAAAAGGGAAAAGGAGAAATAAACAAGCCCATAACAACCACATTGCCAAGAGGCATTGAGGATCCTGAAATTTGATACGCATCAACCCATTGCCTTTGCTGTTTCCAGATATTTGTTTACAATGTGGTGCTAACGCAAGCAGTTTTTGTGACTGCTCCTATGCACTTATGGTCAAAATTTAAATTTTATCTCTGGAATGCGTATTGAAAAGGGATGTTGTCTGCTAGGATATACTTTTGCTAAGTTGTCATCAAGGGCCTTGGCTTATGAGAAATTGCTGCAGTAGGGCTGTACTTATTTGGCCTATAATGAGATTAGGCCAGTGACTTTGCTGCTGATTGTTTTTGCACTTTATGAATTAAGCTGCTAGAGGTTAAATACTTCTTTTTTTTTTTTTACAACTCTTTATTTGGCATTTACAAAAATACCATAAAAGATACAATATATAAAATACATAAAATCCAGACATTGTGCAAAATACGCCATACAAAACTCTGCATCCCTACCAGTTCAGCCCATTGGTATATAATTCATCATGCCTCATATTTCCAATCCTTTAAAAACTATAGCTGATTTACAGCACGGTTCAAACCTATAACACTTGATCTTTGTGAATTTAATATCTTCTTTACAAATTCCTAGTATGGAGGACAAGAGTGCAGTAAGCTTCAACCGCCCCTTGTAGCCCTTAATCTAAAAGCAGACCTTAAAAAATTTGTAATGCAAAAAGCGTAAAGCATCAGATGCCAATTTTAAAAGACCATGGCCACACGTGCCTGTCTAAATTTGGCTCTCTTTAAAACACCCTTTAAAAATTGTCGTCTAGGGTATGCATAAAACGGGCAGAGTAATACGAAATGAAGGGTATCCTGTGGAGACCTATTGTCGCAGCCACAGGGTCCCTTCAGTTCTGTGGATGCGGTATACCCTGCTGGGGTAGCCAATAGATGGTGCAGGAGGTTTAGCCTAAAGCGAGTTATTAGAAATCTATCATGAGCCCTACTCACCAGAGATAGATACGGTTCGATGCCATTAATGGACTTAACAACTATATACTCTCTCACAACTGGTTTAGTAATGTCTCTGCCCTCACGTAGCCTCATGGCGTGTTTAAGGAACCGCTCCTTGACAAGTGCCTTGTCCTGAGTGCCAATGTTAGATGGATTAGTGAATAAATCTGCGCACCCCAGACTATGCAGAGACTCCTTAACATAACGTAACCACGGAATTTTTAGCCCCTGGTCAAGCGCGAGACAGTCTTGGATAATCATCCTACATAATGCCGCCTCCTCATTTGCCCAGATGTTTACCCAGCAGAGGAGGGGTTTAACTCCCACCAAATCGACAACATGGCGAACTCCCAGTTCTTCGTGGATGATATACGCCAGGGTGCTTTGAGGGACTTTCAACAGTCGCCTCAAATACTTATTCTCCTCAACTTGCAACTTGTTAGTGTCAATGAAGCCCCAAACCTCACTGCCATACAACACTTTAGCACAGCACATTGAGCTGTATAGTTTTAAAACCAACTCCGGTGTCCACCGTCCCAGCTTATGTGCAAACTGCGATATTGATCCTGTTGACCTAACCAGTGCAAAACATTTTTCCTCTAACTGGTGTTTAAAATTTAGATGGCCATCGAATAGTATGCCTAAATATGAAAAGGACTGAACTCTGCTTAGACAATGTGCCCCAATTTTATAAGAATAAAGTTTGGGTGGCTTCTTGCCAACTTCCAGTATGTATGATTTACGTTAAATTTGGAGCCATGTCCAACTTCCCCATAAAAGACACAAATCCAGTCAATTAGGCGCTGCAGGCCCTTTGGGGTGCGAGCAAGAAGTACCGCGTCGTCTGCGTAAAGCAAGACAGTGACCGAGCGTGTGCCTATCTTGGGGCTATCTGCTTGTATATCCCTCAGAGCCGAATCAAGACCGTTAATGTATAGGGTGAACAGAAAGGGTGCAAGTATGCACCCCTGTCTGACTCCACTAGTACATTTAAACGGGTCCGTTGTATCCCCTTCCTGGCTATACCTAACCATGGCTGTGGTATTTTGATGCAGAGACTTTAGAATGGAAATTAGCCCCGGATCTACCCCGAGCCTGCTCATAATGAGCCATAATTTCCCCTGATTAACTCGATTAAAGGCCGCTGAGAGATCCATAAATCCTAAATACATCGTCACCGATTTGGCCAACGTATATTTAGCACTAATCAGATATAAATTTAAGCATTGGTCTGTAGTGGATTTCCCTGGTCTAAATCCAAATTGGACATCTGTTATAATGTGCTGTTCCTCTGCCCAATCCATCAATCGGTTTAAAACCACCCTCCCCAGAATCTTCGCGGATACATCGATGAGGGAGATGGGGCGGTAACAGTGAGGACTATCCCTATTGCCCTTTTTAAAAATAGGGCCAATCGTCGCATGATGGACCAGGATGCCGGCATCACTGTTTCCACTGCTGCGTTCAAAACTCGTGTTAAAGGGGTGCCCAAAGATCAACGTTACTACAAAACAGATCCGGGGGATCCCATCCGGGCCTGGCCCCTTGTTCCTCGTAAGGCCCTCAATTCCCCTTGTCACTTCATCCAGGGCAAATGTAACTTGGGTGGCGTTATGCTCTAGCTGATGCTCCTGTACTTTGGCCAAACCCAGCTGATGATTATACAGGCCCCTAAAGTGCTGCTGCCATTCTGCGGGAAGGATATTGTTCCCTAGCCCCGGTTTGTTAGCCTCTTTAAAACAGGGGTTATTGATGACTCGCCAGAAACGGGTAGAATCCTTCACCTCTGCTGCCTCAGTTAATTCTTCCCAGGCTTCCCGCTGCAGCTGTCCCCTGCGCTCCTTGACAGCTAGCTTATGCTTATTGCGACAGGCTGACACCCGATCCCTGTCCCTCGGGAGACACTTTAGGGCGGCTTTCAGCTCTTTAGAGCCAGAGTGCATGTTGGGTCGAACCATCTGGGTGTGTCTCCAGCAACCCTATGCGTTGGTACTTTCAGTAAGCTATCGACTAGTTGCGCTATGTCCCCAAAGGCCTCTACTAAATCCAGACCATTCACCTCAAGATCTAGACAATTCAGGATACTCTGCCGGCCCTTTCCAAAAAGCGTACCGTAAAAAACCTTACTATTGACCTTGGCCCACCGCAACCTTCTGCCTTGATCTGTGGCCATCAGAGCCCCCCCCCCCCCTAATCTACGCAATGGTGGGTGGTGACACACATCAACGAGGGATAAAACTAGTGGATTATGATCGCTAAATCCACTATAGCTGATGTTAAAGCTAGATACTGAGTTTCTCAATGACGCAGAGATGAAGATGTAATCGATAAATGAGAAACATCCCCTCCCTTTAAAGGTTGGATGGACAGTCATGTCTAAGTTTACCACCATTAAATCCATCGTGTGTGTTAACTCAGTACGTGTCTAGCAGAGCGGTCAGTTCCCTACCCTCCTGCGTATGCTCCATATGAGGGCCTCTCTGCGTGTGCAGGATGCCCAGTCTCCTTGGGACACCTTCAAGTTTGGGCACAAGTGGCAGTTAAAATCACCCGCTAAAAGCAATTGTAACGCTTCCCACCCTGGCTCCTGTGTCCGGGCAAGTCTGGTGCTCAGTTCCTGCAAGCTAGGGGGACCATGAGCTTGTGGCATCCCATTATAAAAATTTATGATGACCAACCTATATCTTTTGCTAATGAATTTTAACCCCTGTACGGCATCAGAGTCCCAAGCCAGGTCTGTCCATCTACCCTGAAGAGATATATCTATAAATATGACCAGGCCACCCTTGCTCTCCCTGATGCAGATCTTAGCGCTGGCCGAAAAAAGGTTTTGTATCCCTCTATGAAGAAATTGGTGTTTGCTGGTTCCCATGTTTCCTGCAGACATATTATTTGAGATTTCCTCATATATAGGAGCCATTGCTCGTTCTCAAACTTACTGGATAAACCCGCTACGTTCCACGAGATTATATTCATTACTCGCCCAGTGCTCCTCCCTACGCAGCCAGCTGTCTGGGTACTACAGATACTCGGAGTTACCCCTCCTATATTACCATCCATGTGGCTGCTAACACCTATGCATTCACCCATAGGTTGTACTGAGAATGTCACTGGGCTTTGCACCTCTCCCCTCCCACTGGTGTCTAAATCAGTCACAGGGATATCAGATTCCTTAACAGTTCCTTCCCCCCGCTGCAGTCAGTCGATGTCTTCTAGGTCCCTTAATACGGCAAATGCATTCCCTGTTGTCAATCGGTTGTCCCACCCGGTTGCTCCCACCTGTTGGGACCCCTGACCGTGTCGCTGATTATGAGTAGCCTGTGGTCTATAAAAAGGCTAGTGGAAGTGGTTTGATCCCTGACTCTAATTCCACTGTAAATATGCTGCAGTCGTTGGAAAGGATCTTCCGTGCGAGTTCGGGGTATCTCAACGTGACAATCACACTGTCACCTGCGAAGACTTTCCTGGATCTGCCGATCCAGGAGACCCTCCTCGCCATTAGAATGTGCCGGTGATCCCTAATGTTGAATCCTACGTGTCTGCACATCCAGTATGCCACTTTGTTAATCAACTGGACTGGGGATTCGTCCTGTGGGGAGTTATGCCCTGGGACACCACATAGGACCACAGTGTAGGGCAACTAGCTGGGGGAGATCTATAACTGGTAATTCCGGGGTACTTGAGGCAACTAATAATAACCTCTCCTTTGACTGCTGCTAGAAGCTATCTACCCTTCTTGTCCTTCCATGATCCTCCTGCTGCGTTCTTGTATCACCCCTCGTTGCTGAACCTGAATCCCCCAGCCCCATCTCCATGGTCCCAGAGCACCCCACCAATCGAAATGGCTCCATATGCAATAGGGATGCATGAGGTACCCTATCATGCGAGATACCTGCCCGAACGATACGGTCCCCTCTCATTAACCCATTTCGCGTAGGCGATATGGCAGCATCCCTGGGGACTCCCTCCGGCCCTTGTGCTGAATTTATACCTCCACCAGCCCCTTGATTATTGAGTGCCCTGCATGATTCCTCAAGCTGCGACATTTTGGCCTCAATTGACCCTAATCTGCACATTAAAGGGTTCAGGAGGACAGTCATCAAGGTATCCAGTCTTTTCCACTGGTCAGCGTCCTCCCTAGGGTCCCCCATGATGCATATACTTTCATTCGGCCCACTGTTAGTACTTGGGCTCCTGGTCAGGGTCAATCCGTTATTAGGCTTCAACACCATCTTCTCCTGTTGTTTTATTAGTTTGCTGCTTGGATTTAGGCTTTTGCTTAGATCTCTGTGCGGTGCCTCCCCTTGTTCTGCTTTGCTGTCGGCCCACCACTGTCTGGTGTCGGGGTTTTAGTTGAGCCACCAGCGCTCGCTCCTGCTGGTTTTTTAGACCTTGTCCGGACCTCACAATAAGCCGGGTCTGGTACGGTTTCAGCATATACCGGGCTGGGACTTAAAGGTACTGAGCTCCCTGTGAAACCTGCCATTGTGGGATCACAAAGCTGCCTGTCCACCCTGATAGGTTGGGTGGCGTCAGTGTCGTTTAGTCGCTCCCCATGGGCCCCTCGACCACCGTCACAGCACACCCTAATGCTAGTGGATCAATCGCTGCCTCCATGTTGCTGATGATACTAATGCCTTCATTAGCGAAACATACAAAGCTGTCGGTGTTGGGTGATACCCTTGGTGATTTGGCCTGAGCTATACCCCCATCGACGAGCAGCACAAGTATCCAGGGAGAGTCTCTTCTCTGTGAGCTGGATCTGGTGGGTCAGGACCGACTCGGCCCTAGTCAGAAATGCATCCAATGTTCCAACAACACCTCCCCCTGCCAATGAGCTTATACCCTTGCGCTTGCTCATCCTGAGTGGTGGCCATAGGCGGGCAACACAACTTATGGCAGTTATCCCAGTACCTTTTTGGCGGATCCAGACGTCTTTTCCCAGATCAAGAAGGGGTGGCCCAGCCCGGCCTCTGACAAGCGCAGACTGTCCCGCCCTTGGCCCGCGCGCGTCCCACGCTGCAGGAGCCCGCGCTGATATTTAAAGCGCCTCCAGACGCGAAACAATGTCCGGTGGCCGCAAGGGTGGCTGGGACTTGTGGTTCCTGTTTCCCTCCTCCTCCTCCGGCGATGTGCGGCGATGTGCAGGCGGCAACAAAGTGGTCTCAGGCAAGGTAACCAGAGCAGAAGGGCTTGCCGCGCTGCGGGAGCCCGCGCTGATATTTAAAGCGCCTCCAATGTCCGGTGGCCGCAAGGGAGGCTGGGACTTGTGGTTCCTGTTTCCCTCCTCCGGCGATGTGCGGCGATGTGCAGGCGGCAGCAAAGTGGTCTCAGGCAAGGTAACCAGGGCAGAAGGGCTTCCTGTTTTGTTATCTTGCGCGTATTCTTTTTACTTCTAGGTCAAGCGCTCTTCTTCGTAATCACTTGCTTTTAATTCCAAATTGTTTTTAAATCCAATGTTTTTAAAATGAATATTTTATATCTGCATGCATTTATTTGCTTTTTTATGGCATTTTGCCGAAATAAAGATAAAGGTGATGATTAATTATTAACGTCTATGGTGTGCGCATCACCGCGCAAACTGCAATAAAATGAGAATCACCACATCTTGCACGAAAACACAACGTGCATGCTCCAATTTTTGAGGAAGTGTGCGCATTACCGCGCATGCTGACAGCTGCAAGGAGAGTGGGTGTGCGCATCACCGCGCATGTGTGGAAAACAAGTGGAAACGTGCATACCACTGCGCATGCTTCTTGTAGAACGAGGATTGGTAACGTAGTGCAGACGTCAACTCGATGTGGTGTGCACTGCGCATGCGCTTCACACAGAAGAATGATCGCTGCGGGGCAGGTTGAGGAAGAAGAATCCCTTTCGTGCCATAAGGAAAGTGACAAACCAACCGGACCTCCGAAACCAACGCGCTGTCATGAAGCAGAGATGAAGACGGAGAGTAGACACTCCTTTTGCTGCTGATCCTTAACAGGTCGTGGCATGCAAGGGACATATGGTGATAGCACATCGTCCAGGACAATCCATCACTCGGGTCACATCACATTTTAAACACCTACCGCAGCACATGTCGAGACCTGAAACCATGCTTGGGGACCCCACCAGCATGTCCAGTTCAAGCGACTGGCCTATGCTGCTGTTGCCTGATCAGGGTGGACCCCGATCACCTTGGATCACCCAAGCTAGCAGAGAAGTGCGAGCGCTTCAAGGAAATGTGATTTTTAGTGATGTCTGCCACTTTTTGTTTAACAAAGGGGGAGATGTAGCATATTGATGTTATGCACACTAGGACCCTTGTGCTTCTGGGTGGATTATGAATTGGAAATACTTAATATGCAGGGAGGTGTCAGAGTGTGGTTAATGGGAAGTATGTTGTGATGGCCAGTGTGTGAGTGTATGCTGAAGAATAAAGTAATGCTTGACTGCAGCTCCCCTCCGGCAAAATACGTCTGAATGCTCCTGGGCTAGGGAAGACTGTACATCCGCCACCCTAGCAGTTTGGTAGCTGGCCCACCAGTGCCTATATGAGCTTCTAAGTCTATTTATCAGAGAAGATGTTCTTTAATTTGCTGGGTAATTCAGTAACCTGAGGGAATCAGTGATTTACAGCATTAGCTGACTCCTCTATGCTCTCTCTTTCACATTTTGCCAGCCCTCCCAATCTGTGCAAACACCCTGTCTCTGCACCCTCAATGACAGTGGGACTCAGAATGAAGAAGCACGTGATGCACAATGCGCGTACCGCTTGGTTGCCTAGGGACCAGCACAGCAGTAGAGATGCCTCATGCCTCAGGTAAGTGACGTCATAAAGCTCCGCAGATTGGTAGTATGATTGGAAACTACCATTGCTCTAGGCCTTGAAATTTCCCAAGATCACCGTTAGGCCTCGTAAACAACAGTAAAGTAGAAACAATCTCCCAAATTTGCCAAAGTGGGAAGCAAATAGTTCATCATCAAAGTGCAGAGTACCTGAATCTCCGTAGTCCAAGGAGATCACAAATCATAGCCAGAAAAGTGCTGCAATACAGAAATGGGTTCGATGGGGAAGCTGGTGGTCGATGAATTCCTGTCCCCACGCAGGCACAACTCGTCGCCAGTGTAAAGAAGTCCAAAACACGATCTGGAAGTCCTAAGCAGATTTATTTAGGAGTACATGTAAAGACCACCAGCTTAAGCAGCAGCTAACATTCAACTGCCAACAGTCAAGGTGGAGAGCCAGAAGATTCTGTTGTCAGGTAATGACTACAAGGAATGCAGGGACTAATCCCAGCAACAGGGATAGAAAGGAAAGAAAGGCAAAACCAACAGATGTAAAGGTAAAAGGGAAAAGGAGAAATAAACAAGCCCATAACAACCACATTGCCAAGAGGCATTGAGGATCCTGAAATTTGATACGCATCAACCCATTGCCTTTGCTGTTTCCAGATATTTGTTTACAATGTGGTGCTAACGCAAGCAGTTTTTGTGACTGCTCCTATGCACTTATGGTCAAAATTTAAATTTTATCTCTGGAATGCGTATTGAAAAGGGATGTTGTCTGCTAGGATATACTTTTGCTAAGTTGTCATCAAGGGCCTTGGCTTATGAGAAATTGCTGCAGTAGGGCTGTACTTATTTGGCCTATAATGAGATTAGGCCAGTGACTTTGCTGCTGATTGTTTTTGCACTTTATGAATTAAGCTGCTAGAGGTTAAATACTTTTTATTTTATTTTATTTTTTACAACTCTTTATTCGGCATTTACAAAAATACCATAAAAGATACAATATATAAAATCCATAAAATCCAGACATTGTGCAAAATACGCCATACAAAACTCTGCATCTCTACCAGTTCAGCCCATTGGAATATAATTCATCATGCCTCATATTTCCAATCCTTTAAAAACTATAGCTGATTTACAGCACGGTTCAAACCTATAACACTTGATCTTTGTGAATTTAATATCTTCTTTACAAATTCCTAGTATGGAGGACAAGAGTGCAGTAAGCTTCAACCGCCCCTTGTAGCCCTTAATCTAAAAGCAGACCTTAAAAAATTTGTAATGCAAAAAGCGTAAAAGCATCAGATGCCAATTTTAAAAAGACCATGGCCACACGTGCCTGTCTAAATTTGGCTCTCTTTAAAACACCCTTTAAAAATTGTCGTCTAGGGTATGCATAAAACGGACAGAGTAATACGAAATGAAGGGTATCCTGTGGAGACCTATTGTCGCAGCCACAGGGTCCCTTCAGTTCTGTGGATGCGGTATACCCTGCTGGGGTAGCCAATAGATGGTGCAGGAGGTTTAGCCTAAAGCGAGTTATTAGAAATCTATCATGAGCCCTACTCACCAGAGATAGATACGGTTCGATGCCATCAATGGACTTAACAACTACATACTCTCTCACAACTGGTTTAGTAATGTCTCTGCCCTCACGTAGCCTCATGGCGTGTTTAAGGAACCGCTCCTTGACAAGTGCCTTGTCCTGAGTGCCAATGTTAGATGGATTAGTGAATAAATCTGCGCACCCCAGACTATCCAGAGACTCCTTAACATAACGTAACCACGGAATTTTTAGCCCCTGGTCAAGCGCAAGACAGTCTTGGATAATCATCCTACATAATGCCGCCGCCTCATTTGCCCAGATCTTTACCCAGCAGAGGAGGGGTTTAACTCCCACCAAATCGACAACATGGCGGACTCCCAGTTCTTCGTGGATGATATACGCTGGGGTGCTTTGAGGGACTTTCAACAGTCGCCTCAAATACTTATTCTCCTCAACTTGCAACTTGTTAGTGTCAATGAAGCCCCAGACCTCACTGCCATACAACACTTTAGCACAGCACATTGAGCTGTATAGTTTTAAAACCAACTCCGGTGTCCACCGTCCCAGCCTATGTGCAAACTGCGATATTGATCCTGTTGACCTAACCAGTGCAAAACATTTTTCCTCTAACTGGTGTTTAAAATTTAGATGGCCATCGAATAGTATGCCTAAATATGAAAAGGACTGAACTCTGCTTAGACAATGTGCCCCAATTTTATAAGAATAAAGTTTGGGTGGCTTCTTAGCCAACTTCCAGTATGTATGATTTCGATTAAATTTGGAGCCATGTCCAACTTCCCCATAAAAGACACAAATCCGTCAATTAGGCGCTGCAGGCCCTTTGGGGTGCGAGCAAGAAGTACCGCGTCGTCTGCGTAAAGCAAGACAGGGACCGAGCGTGTGCCTCATCTTGGGGCTATCTGTTTGTATATCCCTCAGAGCCGAATCAAGACCGTTAATGTATAGGGTGAACAGAAAGGGTGCAAGTATGCACCCCTGTCTGACCCCACTAGTACATTTAAACGGGTCCGTTGTATCCCCTTCCTGGCTATACCTAACCACTGCCGTGGTATTTTGATGCAGAGACTTTAGAATGGAAATTAGCCCCGGATCTACCCCGAGCCTGCTCATAATGAGCCATAATTTCCCCTGATTAACTCGGTTAAAGGCCGCTGAGAGATCCATAAATCCTAAATACATCGTCCCCGATTTGGCCAACGTATATTTAGCACTAATCAGATATAAATTTAAGCATTGGTCTGTAGTGGATTTCCCTGGTCTAAATCCAAATTGGACATCTGTTATAATGTGCTGTTCCTCTGCCCAATCCATCAATCAGTTTAAAACCACCCTCTCCAGAATCTTCGCGGATACATCGATGAGGGAGATGGGGCGGTAACAGTGAGGACTATCCCTATTGCCCTTTTTAAATATAGGGCCAATCGTCGCAGTGGACCAGGATGCCGGCATCACTGTTTCCACTGCTGCGTTTAAAACTCGTGTTAAAAGGGGTGCCCAAAGATCAACGTTACTACAAAACAGATCTGGGGGGATCCCATCCGGGCCTGGTGCCTTGTTCTTCGTAAGGCCCGCAATTCCCCTTGTCACTTCATCCAGGGCAAATGTAACTTGGGTGGCGTTATGCTCTAGCTGATGCTCCTGTACTTTGGCCAAACCCAGCTGATGATTATACAGGCCCCTAAAGTGCTGCTGCCATTCTGCGGGAAGGATATTGTTCCCTAGCCCCGGTTTGTTAGCCTCTTTAAAACAGGGGTTATTGAGGACTCGCCAGAAACGGGTAGAATCCTTCACCTCTGCTGCCTCTGTTAATTCTTCCCAGGCTTCCCGCTGCAGCTGTCCCCTGCGCTCCTTGACAGCTAGCTTATACTTATTGCGACAGGCTGACACCCGATCCCTGTCCCTCGGGAGACACTTTAGGGCGGCTTTCAGCTCTTTTAGAGCCAGAGTGCATGTTGGGTCGAACCATCTGGGTGTGTCTCCAGCAACCCTATGCGTTGGTACTTTCAGTAAGCTATCGACTAGTTGCGCTATGTCCCCAAAGGCCTCTACTAAATCCAGACCATTCACCTCAAGATCTAGACAATTCCAGGATACTCTGCCGGCCCTTTCCAAAAAGCGTACCGTAAAAACCTTACTATTGACCTTGGCCCACCGCAACCTTCTGCCTTGATCTGTGGCCATCAGAGCCCCCCCCCCCTAATCTACGCAATGGTGGGTGGTGACACACATCAACGAGGGATAAAACTAGTGGATTATGATCGCTAAATCCACTATAGCTGATGTTAAAGCTAGATACTGAGTTTCTCAATGACGCAGAGATGAAGATGTAATCGATAAATGAGAAATATCCCCTCCCTTTAAAGGTTGGATGGACAGTCATGTCTAAGTTTACCACCATTAAATCCATCGTGTGTGTTAACTCGTACGTGTCTAGCAGAGCGGTCAGTTCCCTACCCATCTGCGTATGCTCCATATGAGGGCCCTCTCTGCGTGTGCAGGATGCCCAGTCTCCTTGGGACACCTTCAAGTTTGGGCACAAGTGGCAGTTAAAATCACCCGCTAAAAGCAATTGTAACGCTTCCCACCCTGGCTCCTGTGTCCGGGCAAGTCTGGTGCTCAGTTCCTGCAAGCTAGGGGGACCATGAGCTTGTGGCATCCCATTATAAAAATTTATGATGTCCAACCTATATCTTTTGCTAATGAATTTTAACCCCTGTACGGCATCAGAGTCCCAAGCCAGGTCTGTCCATCTACCCTGAAGATATATATCTATAAATATGACCAGGCCACCCCTTGCTCTCCCTGATGCAGATCTTAGCGCTGGCCTGAAAAAGGTTTTGTATCCCTCTATGAAGAAATTGGTGTTTGCTGGTTCCCATGTTTCCTGCAGACATATTATTTGAGATTTCCTCATATATAGGAGCCATTGCTCGTTCTCAAACTTACTGGATAAACCCGCTACGTTCCACGAGATTATATTCATTACTCGCCCAGTGCTCCTCCCTACGCAGCCAGCTGTCTGGGTACTACAGATACTCGGAGTTACCCCTCCTATATTACCATCCATGTGGCTGCTAACACCTATGCATTCACCCATAGGTTGTACTGAGAATGTCACTGGGCTTTGCGCCTCTCCCCTCCCCCTGGTGTCTAAATCAGTCACAGGGATATCAGATTCCTTAACAGTTCCTTCCCCCCGCTGCAGTCAGTCTATGTCTTCTAGGTCCCTAAATACGGCAAATGTATTCCCTGTTGTCAATCGGTTGTCCCACCCGGTTGCTCCCACCTGTTGGGACCCCTGACCGTGTCGCTGATTATGAGTAGCCTGTGGTCTATAAAAAAAGGCTAGTGGAAGTGGTTTGATCCCTGACTCTAATTCCACTGTAAATATGCTGCAGTCGTTGGAAAGGATCTTCCGTGCGAGTTCGGGGTATCTCAACGTGACAATCACACTGTCACCTGCGAAGACTTTCCTGGATCTGCCGATCCAGGAGACCCTCCTCGCCATTAGAATGTGCCGGTGATCCCTAATGTTGAATCCTACGTGTCTGCACATCCAGTATGCCACTTTGTTAATCAACTGGACTGGGGATTCGTCCTGTGGGGAGTTATGCCCTGGGACACCACATAGGACCACAGTGTAGGGGCAACTAGCTGGGGGGAGATCTATAACTGGTAATTCCGGGGTACTTGAGGCAACTAATAATAACCTCTCCTTTGACTGCTGCTAGAAGCTATCTACCCTTCCTGTCCTTCCATGATCCTCCTGCTGCGTTCTTGTATCACCCCTCGTTGCTGAACCTGAATCCCCCAGCCCCATCCCCATGGTCCCAGAGCACCCCACCAATCGAGATGGCTCCATATGCAATAGGGATGCATGAGGTACCCTATCATGCGAGATACCTGCCCGAACGATACGGTCCCCCCCTCTCATTAACCCATTTCGCGTAGGCAATATGGCATCCCTGGGGACTCCCTCCGGCCCTTGTGCTGAATTTATACCTCCACCAGCCCCTTGATTATTGAGTGCCCTGCATGATTCCTCAAGCTGCGACATTTTGGCCTCAATTGACCCTAATCTGCACATTAAAGGGTTCAGGAGGACAGTCTTCAAGGTCTCCAGTCTTTTCCACTGGTCAGCGTCCTCCCTAGGGTCCCCGATGATGCATATACTTTCATTCAGCCCGCTGTTAGTACTTGGGCTCCTGGTCAGGGTCAATCCGTTATTAGGCTTCAACACCATCTTCTCCTGTTGTTTATTAGTTTGCTGCTTGGATTTAGGCTTTTGCTTAGATCTCTGTGCGGTGCCTCCCCTTGTTCGTTTTGCTGTCGGCCCACCACTGTCTGGTGTCGGGGTTTTAGTTGAGCCACCAGCTCTCGCTCCTGCTTGTTTTTTAGACCTTGTCCGGACCTCACAATAAGCCGGGTCTGGTACGGTTTCAGCATATACCGGGCTGGGACTTAAAGGTACTGAGCTCCCTGTGAAACCTGCCATTGTGGGATCACAAAGCTGCCTGTCCACCCTGATAGGTTGGGTGGCGTCAGTGTCGTTTAGTCGCTCCCCATGGGCCCCCTCGACCACCGTCACAGCACACCCTAATGCTAGTGGATCAATCGCTGCCTCCATGTTGCTGATGATACTAATGCCTTCATTGGCGCAACATACAAAGCTGTCGGTGTTGGGTGATACCCTTGGTGATTTGGCCTGAGCTATACCCCCCATCGACGAGCAGCACAAGTATCCAGGGAGAGTCTCTTCTCTGTGAGCTGGATCTGGTGGGTCAGGACCGACTCGGCCCTAGTCAGAAATGCATCCAATGTTCCAACAACACCTCCCCCTGCCAATGAGCTTATACCCTTGCGCTTGCTCATCCTGAGTGGTGGCTATAGGCGGGCAACACAACTTATGGCAGTTATCCCAGTACCTTTTTGGCGGATCCAGACGTCTTTTCCCAGATCAAGAAGGGGTGGCCCAGCCCGGCCTCTGACGGGTGCAGACGGTCCCGCCCTTGGCCCACGCGTGTCCCGCGCTGCGGGAGCCCGCGCTGATATTTAAAGCGCCTCCAGACGCGAAACAATGTCCGCGAGGGTGGCTGGGACTTGTGGTTCCTGTTTCCCTCCTCCTCCTCCGGCGATGTGCGGCGATGTGCAGGCGGCAACAAAGTGGTCTCAGGCAAGGTAACCAGGGCAGAAGGGCTTCCCGCGCTGCGGGAGCACGCGCTGATATTTAATGCGCCTCCAATGTCCGGTGGCCGCAAGGGAGGCTGGGACTTGTGGTTCCTGTTTCCCTCCTCCGGCGATGTGCGGCGATGTGCAGGCAGCAGCAAAGTGGTCTCAGGCAAGGTAACCAGGGCATAAGGGCTTCCTGTTTTGTTATTTTGCGCGTATTCTTTTTACTTCTAGGTCAAGCGCTCTTCTTCGTAATCACTTGCTTTTAATTCCAAATTGTTTTTAAATCCAATGTTTTTTAAATGATTATTTTATATCTGCATGCATTTATTTGCTTTTTTATGGCATTTTGCCGAAATAAAGATAAAGGTGATGATTAATTATTAACGTCTATTTTGATGCCTATGGCGCAGGGTTTCTAGAAAAACTGGACCAGTTGATTCACCTCTTGGGAAAAACTAATAACCCAGTACCCAGGTTTGGAAATCATCTTGCAGGGGGACTTTAACATGCATCAACTTAATGAGTACGATGCAAGGCTTAGGGGTTTCAATGACTCAGTGAGATTCAAAACCTTTCTGAGGTCCTTTAACCTCAAGTCTGCACACAAAAAATTCAAAAAGAACAACCCACAGATCATTTACCAACCCTCCTTTGACAAACAAACTAAAATCAACTACATCTTTTTCAGCCATGTTCTAAGTAAACCCATCACAAGATATGAGGTGATCCAATGAAACGAGAGCAATCATGCTGCCCTCCTGGTCTGGCTAGATGTTTCAGCCAGAACTTGCAATCCTCTACAGACAATAGGGTGCGCTAATGGTGAAGAGACCTATAAAGTTGTGTGAAGGATCAAATGGACAACTATGTCCATTGAGGGGTTCGAGAGCTGGGAAGTAAGCTGGGAAGGCTGGCCACCTGATGAGCAAACGGATCACTGACATAATATTGACAGACATAATATCGACCTACCATAATATCGGGAGAAAAATATCGATTACACTAATATCGACATACTATACATATTTTAAAAAAATACACAAATATCGACAACAAAATATCGTTAAACATTTACATAGATATCAGTATTATCGAACCAAAAATATTGCGATAACTAATATCGAAAATATTAAGAAAGCATACAAAGTGACAATAATATCGATAACAAAAATATAGACAGTATTATCATTAAAAAAAATATATCGACATGTTAAAATTATTTATAATAACACAATACATACCCCAAAAAATATAAAAATATTAATTAACACACACAGCATACAAAATAAATCGATTAACACATATTTTAATGACTTTTAAAAATAATATCATGAAAATGATTAAATACACAAAATTATTTACTACTTCAAACATTATATCTAAATTAAAAAATATTATTTAACATTTAAAAGAATATAAATTACATATAATATATTATACCACTTTTAAATAAATAAAAAAACAGTAACTGAAGCTTAATTAGCGTTTTCCATATATGGAAAACAACTGCCAAATTAATTAAAACAATAAGTAACAACCAATGAAACACACATACAATTAAAATAACCCAATAAAATTAAAACAACAATTAATGAAACACTATATAAACACACGAAAATTAAACATTATTTTACACTGCAAACAAAAAAGCAAGAATAAGGAGAAACTCTGCCGGAGTGCTGCCACAACATTGGACTGCATTATAGAAAACTCTGATTCCAGCTCCACAAAGTAAGTAAAATAGAATTTTAAAACTACTGCTACTGAAAATGTTCTCAAAGCACTTTTTATATAAACAAAATAATTAATACATATTTTTTAAATTATATCTCCTCTACAGATAATTCTGAAGACACTCAAAGAACTACAGAACAGTGTGAAATATCAACTTGCAAACAAAGTAAGTATTAAACTCAAATAAACTAACACAATTTTCATAAATGCCAAACAGAAGTGCAATCTAAGCACAACTCCCCCCCCCACTAAAAACAGTTAAACAAATTTAATAAAATTACTCTTTTTTTCAGCAGGAATTTCTAAAGAAAATACTAAAGGCAAACAGCAAAGAAAACCCATCAGCATTGAAAAAATTCTTCAAATTCAACATTATAAGTATTAAATTGACAATGTACTTGTTTTAGATGATAAAACAGCACAGGAATATTTTTAATAAGTTTTATATACATTTCTCTTAGCATTTGAAACATCACCATGACTGAAGGGACCCAATTCATTACTTCCCAAAAGGCAAATTTTTGTTATGTTATTTGGGGGTATGTGTACACCCAAGAAAAAGCAAACAGGCGACAAAGTGAACTGGAAATGTAGTAAATATTATTCTAACAAATGTTATGGGAGAGCTGCAACAAAGGAAACAACTGTACTATATGTTAGAGAGCATAACCACCCCTAACGTAGCTGAAATTGAAGTTCGAAATGCTTTAGAAAATATAAAAGAAGCTAGCACTATATCTGAAAAGGCTACAACAGAAATACTTAAGGACATGCTCCCAAAGTCCCACAACATGCAACTGGCCAAATGCCCTCAATATCGTCACTAAAAAGAACAATAGCTAGAACTAAAAAGCTACTGCTACCACCACACCTGTCCCCAAAACTTTTGCTGAAGTAGAAATACCACCCGAACTCACAGTTACTCATAATGAAGAACAATTTCTTCTTTATGACAATAAAGCAGCTGACAAAAGAATAATAATATTTGGAACTCCCACAAATTTACTGATACTACAGAACTGTGAGACATGGATGATGGATGAGACTTTTAAAATATGTCCCAAACCATTTTACCAGTTATGTACAATACATGGACTTTATCAAAATACAAACATCCCCTTTATATATGCTCTATTACCAAACAAGCAAACCACCTGTGTTGAACTTTTAACCAAAGTAAAACAAGAAACCAATAATTACTTTACCCAAAAAATGATCATTGACTTTGAACAGTCAATGATACAAGCCATACAAAAAAACTACCCTCACACGGCAATTCAAGGTTTCTATTATCACTTTAACCAATGCATTTGGAGACACCTCCAAAAATCTACACTAAGGACCCGATTCTGATCTCGCTCGGAAGGCCCTCCGAGAGCCGTCCGAAGCGTTACCTTCCGACCGACACGTTCCGGGAGCCGGTCCATCCAAACGACGAAGTATGATGCGCAAATGTCTCCAATTCCCGAGTGACACGTACGCTCCAATTCCAGGACCATTTTCCATACGAACAGGCTCAGTAAACGCTGAATGGAGTCGTCCGGAGGCATTTCCAAGGCAGTTTCCGGCCGGCCAAGTACGATGCGTAATTCCTACGCGCCGAACAGGTCGCCACCTCCAGCATGTCACAGCATCCAGAAGAGCTGTATTTCAGCTCCGATTCGTGCCACAACACGATCACTGCGTACGAGACGAAGCAGCCATGTATTCGATCGTGCATGTCATCCCCATACTGTACGCCTGTGGTCGATTCAACAACCATAACTGACGCGTTCGTCACAGACGGTAAGTCAGACACCTACCACCCACAAAAACGTCACGACCCCGCAAAAGGCAACACCCCCATAGGGGGTGGATGGCTATCACTACCAGCATTGGCCACCCCACATGGGGTGGATGGCTATCACTACCAGCATTGGCCACCCCATAGGTGGTGGATGGCTATCACTACCAGCATTGGCCACCCCATAGGGGGTGGATGTCTAACACTACCAGCATTGGCCACCCCACAGGGGGTGGATGGCTATCACTACCAGCATTGGCCACCCCACAGGGGATGGATGTCTAACACTACCAGCATTGGCCACCCCATAGGGGGTAGATGGCTAACATTCCTCCAAGGTTGTCATGCAAATTCTGTGTTATGTGTGCAAACTGCGTGTAAAATAAATACATAAAGTGATATGCTGAACAAACCCCCCATCTCTGTAGTGACAAAAATGTGAATGTGGGGTTCCAGCCCCCAGCTTTGTCAACCATATAGTGGGTCTGGGGTATGAACCCGCCAGCACTGTAGTGACAATAAGGTGAATGTGGGGTTCAAGCCCCCAGCATTGTCAACCATATAGTGGTTTTGGGGTATAAACCCGCCAGCACTGTAGTGACAAAAGGTGAATGTAGGTCTCACACCCCCAGCATGTTCAAGCAATCATGTAGTTTTTGGGGCCAAAACACACAAGCAATGTAGTGATGAAGTAGTGTTTGTGTGCCAAACAACAACAGAACTGTTGAGGCAAGCATTGTTGTGTGTGTTACATACCCTCAGCCATGTGCAGGCAATCAGTGCTATTGGGGGCTAACACTGCCACCAATGTTTAATTTGACAATGTAACATGTGACCATCCAAAATGCATTTACACACATTTTTGTCACCAGCAGACACAAATACAAAGTATTCAATCTGAAACAACAGCATTGATGAGATCCAGTACCACACTGTGGCAGCACGGTCAAATGCAAAACCTAAGGGATGTGCAGAGTGAAGATGAAGGAGTCCCAGGGCCAGTAGAGAAAAAAACTAAACTAAACATCCACTCAATGCCATTCAAACACAGTCGAAATACATGGGTGAAGATGCACAAAGACAACCAACCAGCCACACACTGCAGAACAAACACAACATCTGTGTGAGTGTTGAAGTGTTTCTTGCCTGGCACAATACACACGATGTGGGTCTGAACTCCACTGAGACATATGCGTTTTGAGTACAATCTGGAAGTATTCCATAATTTGGGATAGTGAATGTGGGCAATCAGGCATTGTTTGAGGAGCGGGTGCACAAGAGTCACATGCAGAACAAGCTTGGTGGAACAACAAACAACACATCAAGAGACTGACTCTCTCCCACAGTACCCTCAAGGCTACAGCACTGTGGTGACAGTATCCTGTCTGCTGACCCTCTGTGATGCCAAATAAGGATGTGGGCCATACATTTGAGCACACTCACTCTTGCACACTGTGTCACGTGCCTTGCAATAACAACTATCATCTCACATACCCAACCATTGGCTGGTAATGTGAGGCCACATTGTAGGTAGGGGCCTTGCCAGGAGACAAGTCACACTTAGCCAGTATAAACACCACACACATTGATCAGCAGCAATGTGCATCATCTAAACCTACATTGACAGGTGACATTGCACAGGCACCCATGACAGTGTGGATCACTGGCTGTATGACGAGGAATACATTACTGACCACACATCATTCTGATCTCAATACAAAAATGGGTCCATGAACTGTTGTGCAAGACCAATGTGGCAATTTCTGGATCAGGAAGGTACACCCAGCACGCCACATACTAGGACACACACATTTGATGGTTGAACAAGAGTTGCCAGACACACATATGTATGGGACACAAATTCACAGCATCTGTCCACAACAATACATACTCAAAACATGCAGGGCAACATGAGTAAACACACTCACAGAAGAATGACATTGTGATGAGTTGGTGTACAATGAAGCACACAGGAGACTGCCCACGACACGACACAAGTCCACAGACACTCAAAATAGAATCATGAGCCTCCCACTGCAACAAACATGAAGTGGCTGTGTCACAGCTGTCAACGCTACATGTGTAGACAAGATTCCTACTTGCTGTGTAGAAAAGCATGGACCAACAACAACGTGTGAGACAGTCAACATGTGTTGACTATGTGCATTGCACACAACTCAAGATCAGACCATTTACAATGTTAACTTGTTTGCATGTCTATCACATCAACTCTGCATCTAACTACAAAAGCTGCATTATGTGCAGATGTTCACTATTGTCAAACTGCCAATGCTGAGTGGGTACTGCAGAAGACTTGGAAGACACATGGCTCACCAGATAGGAGATACAACAACTGTGTCAGTAGGCTCAAATGCACAGGCAAATGTGTAAGCTAATATTCCTGCACTGTTGACAACGCCAGGGGTGGTGGTGGGATCTGTGTTTCACAAACACTGTTATGTCCCGTATAGAGGCCCTAACGTAGACCCGTTCATACATGCCCTAAAATGGACATATTCGCATTTGCCCTAATACGGTCATATTCGTACTTGCCCTATTATGGTCAAACCGCATATGCCCTATTACGGTCATAACTGTACATGTCCTATTATAGTCATGATTCCTTATATAGGCATGATCTTTCACCTACATTGGTCCTCGCTAGTACACAACGAGCTCTGAGGGCTGAACGTTATCTATCCTGTGGTTTTGAAAACAGCAGGGTTTTTCCCAAACACAGGACCACACTGTACTCATCAATTATGCATGGCTCTCTAGGAATACACCACCTGCATAATATGTATGTACAAAGTTCACCCCTGATGTCTTCCTCAAGTCTAACAAGGGCCAATACAAACCATACGAAGCAACTACAGTCTTCAGGGTATAAATACACCACATCTTACCCCGGTAAGACAGAGGGAACCGAGACTTCCATGCTGACACACTGACCAGAGACGCTGAGGCTCTTGCATGCAGTCGCTCCAGCTGACAGCGGTCTAACACAGCCCTTGCGGGGTGTCCAACTCGAGACCAGGACGGGGTCCCACACTCTCTCTATTCAGGTATGGGGGTTCGACTAAATCCTAGAAGGATTCTTGGCTCTTAGACTTTTAGACCTACACATATGCTAGGTACACTTGTCTTGTGGTTTGTGGCCTCCTGGTCTGCCTTGCTACGTTGGCTTAGGCCTGGCTGCCATGATGCCTTTTTGCGCCATGTTACTTTGTGCCGTTGTTTTTCCAGCCTCTGCTTCTGCCCTGCTATTTTAGAGCTCTTCTGCATATTTGTCTTTCACCTTTTCTCCTGTTCCCTTTGGGCTACGTCTGCACACCATGTACAAGGTCGAAAAACAACGTCCCTTGTTCTTGCTGATCTGGCCAGTCCCTCGCACTTAGACATAACACTATGTACAGCTGCCCTGGAGAAATTTGTGTGCTTTTAATATTGTGATTTCACTGTTAGAGACACTTGGAGAAAAACCTTTCCAGAGAGAAGAGCTGTGCTTGTCTGATGATGTAAACCTTGCATCTAGATATTGAGGTATGGGGGTTCGCTAGACAAAGCCCAGAGGTCTTCTGTTTTTATAATAAACTAGCTATTAGCACGGGGAGGGTGGTAAGGTCATTTAGCCCTATATCCACTGCTTTATGAAATGCTTTCCCCGTTTGTATTCTATGGAGTTGCAACTATGCTGCTTATATTATCCTTATGCATTATGCTGATAGTACTGGCACGTGTACTGTATCTTAGAGCACGTTAGTTGAAATAAACATTTTAATCCATACAGTGTCTCTTCTTACGCGCGTTGTGGACAGGTATGAGTGAGTTATGAAAGGGTGTTCTTGCTACTGCGAGTCCTGAGAGAGAGAGATACTGTGTTCTGGGTTGTCTTATCATTGGTAGCATTGTTGCTAATGAGACGCTACAGCTAGTCGGGTTGGGGTTTTAGGTGCTAAGGTTTATGGTAGGCTCACCACTATATTCCGAGGTCCTATTATCCTGTGCATAGCTCTGTGTATGTGCAGAATCCCTACAACATGGCGCAACCAACGAGTGGGCTGCTTATCTGCGAGACGCTTGAGTAGTATTTGTGCTTGTCCACAACCCCCTTCACAGACGCTTCCGGAAGCGTGTGTGACGGTGATACCTCCTATATTGATGTTTTTATAGGTTCTTTCAAGCTTGAAGTTGTTAAAAGGTTCTTAACTAAAACCCTATATTGTGCTGCCTCATATTAGGTTGCCGGAAATTTTTAGCCTAAAATGGCTGTTCAAATTGCGGCACATAGCCGCACAGCGCTCCGGGCTCACTTAACAGTGTATGGAGTGCCTGACGCGGGTGTCGATCTGATATTTGTGGTACAAGCAGATCCAGCTTACCACTTTGAGGTGTTTTACTCTTGGGTCACCTTTCTGGCGGTGGATGGGACTGATAATATGTTCCATGAATATACAACCACCATAGTCCCGAATCACTATAGACCGTATAGGAACCTTGAAGTACCGCTCACAGAATGGCAACACCGTGTTTGGTTTGATGGCGCCCTCCCCCAACCGGTTACCGCGGTTCGGTTAGGCCCCTTATCAATTGAAGGGGCCACTTGGCCTGTCTTGGCCGGGTATACCCCACATCCGCGTTATATGACGGTGGCAGTCGCTGAACTGCGTAATTTGCATTCGTCTTTGATACGAGTGCATAGAGCTTTAGTACAGTATGTTACAGGCAACATCCAGGGAGCCCCGCCTGGAGTTGCAGTCCATCCAGCTGGAGCAGGTGGTGTAACCATAAGTCCTGTCATGGTTAATTCGGTGATGGGCAAGCGCCCACAAAATAAGGATGATTTTCCTTATTGGCTTGCAGAAAAATTTGACCAGCTGGAGGCAGTTTTTCCAAATACCTCTCCCGTGGAAAAACACAGGATTTTGACGATTAGTTTGCCAAAAGACTTAATCCCCGAGTTGGCAGAATGCAACAACTGGGGTAGGGTATTCGCAGCAGTATATGCGAAGTGTTTCGGCACTCCTTCCATGACGGTTCTCCCCTCTGTAATTAAATGTGTGCAGGATGAACATGGCCCTGAAGCGGCTGTGGAATTAGGGATGAGACTGGTGGGAGTGTTCGACGTAGTAGCTGATTTGATCCTTGCGAATGTCAAGGGCGATGCAGTTAACTTTCAAATAGCTAATGCTTTGGCTTTGGTCCCAGATCCGGACAAGCCATGCGAATTACCGAAAATTATTGCACAGGCTTACAAAACAATTGGCCGCAATAGCCTGGGAGTTAAGCCTTTTGCTAAATCGCAAACACAATCGCAACAACAACCAAAAACTCAATCTGAGAAAGATGAGAAACCAGTTTTTACTAAAAAGAGCTGGAGGTTGAAAAAACAGGGTAAGCAACAGAAGAAGCCGGGGTCGCGAGGCACATCCCCGGTTTCCGTCTCTTCTGAACGCACTTATGATTTGCGCGATAGGGCGAGAATTAAATCTCCAGAGAGATTTCAAGTCCCTGATTCGCGTTCTCCTCGTTCTTCACAGGCACCAACAACTTCGCAGGCTGGTGGAGGAGATCGCCAGGATAGAGGAAGGGGTCGAGAGGCTCCACAGGGACGAGACCAACCTCAACAACAGGTCAGAGGGAAAGCAGAAGAATTTCAATGCTCTCGCCCACAGTTTCAGAAGAAGAAAGTTGCCGCTGTAACAGCGAGATATGCCACAGACGGTGAGAACGAGACTCCTGAATTGGACGTGGGCAGTGACCCTCCTAGACAGCGCAGCGGAAGTTACCATAGGGCGGGAGGCGCTACGTCCTCATGTGGAGGCGACAGCAACTGAAACATTCATTACTGTCGAGACAGCAGACACCAGAGTGGCACCCCTGACAGACTATATAATATTGTTATTCAAATTGAAGGTGACATTCAGCGTGTTATTAAAGGGATTTTTTGGGAAAATCTGACCTCTTCGTACGACATTTTGTTAGCAGAGGCGGATTGGCCACCCCCATTCGTACTTGCTGCGCGTAAAGGGTAGGAGGTAATCCTTCCGAGCTTTTCTCGTCATGTCCCAAAGGACAAAGCGGAGGCTCTTGCAGCTGAGTGGGCTGTGTCCCTGGCTCCAGCGTTATACCGCAACCACGTGGGTTGGGATGAAGACTCTCCCCCCCATGAAATACCTTTGCGGTCGTTGCCACAGCCACAACCCCAATATCCCATCAAACGGGAAGCTAAAGGTCCCGTTTCCGAAATTCTGACCCAGTTAGAATATCAGGGAGTGATTGAAACATGTGTGTCACCAATGAATAACCCCCTTTTCGCGGTTTCTAAACTCGATGGATCGTACCGCTTAGTTTTGGATTACCGACATTTGAACTCTCATTGTCGGACCTTTGCGGTGCAAAACACACACAGTTCTGCGCTTGTAGACAGTCTTGTTCGTAAAAAATATAAAACTACACTTGACCTATCCAATGGATTCTACACGCACAACTTAGCCCCGGAGAGTAGCCAATGGAGCGCTTTTACCTCCGGTGGTAAATTATTCAAATTCCGGCGTTTACCTATGGGCTACAAGAACAGTCCAGGCGTATTCGCCGCCCGTGTTGTCTCTTTGTTAGACGGCATAGACCCAGATGCATGTTTGTACGTCGATGATATTTATCTGACAGACGATGAATTATACCCGCATCTTTCCCGAGTGGACCGCATTATTCTAGAATTTGCGGTTTTAGGTTACAAGTTTAACTTTGCCAAATCTCACATTGCTGAATTTACCGTTTTGTTTTTGGGCTATGAGCTCAACAATGAAGGTAAGGGCTTAGCCCCCCATTTCCTAGAGAAATGTGCACTTTTGTGCCCTCCTACTACTCTGAAGAAACTTCAGTCTTTACTGGGTTTTCTGAACTTTGGGCGTACTTACATTCCCGAATATGCCCAGCGTATCAAGCCCCTGTATGCCTTGATACAACCTAACTTTTCGAAGTCATGCTGGCTTCCGGAGCATTCCTCCATTCTGCAGTCTTTGCAGACAGACCTTCTTGAGTCTAAATTCTTGTTGACTCGTGATAACCGCACAAACCTGGTAATTAGAATAATTCCAGGGGCAGTGGGTTTCACGTACGTAACCTTTAACGAAGGTGACACAGTACCCATCGCATACAAGTCACATCTTTACACTTCCGCTGAAATGCGCTTTTCATCTGTGGAGAAAGTTTTGACTGCAGTGCAGATGGCGATTCTAAAAGAACGCGCACTGGCACAGGGAAAACGCATCCTGGTGGTAACACCATATCCTGCCCTAGAGGCAGTGACAAAGGCAAGTGTTCCGAACTCTAAAGCTTTGCACCCCCGTTGGATACAATGGGCAACATCACTGACATCTCCGGATGTCACTTTTATCTTTGATTCTTCACTTCAGACGCAGGAGTTTTTACAGTATGAATTCGTTCATCCTCCTCCTCTGTCCTTGCTACCGCTTGAGGAATATGAATGTATTATCTATACCGATGGCTCGGCACAACCGGCCACGGGTTCCAAGCATGCTTATTCAGCAGCATGTGCTATTGTTGCAGGTACCTTTGTGAATGGTAAGTTCAAATCTACTGTGGTGCACACTCAGGCACTCGGAGACAGTACTGCACAATTGGCCGAGCTGCGCGCATTGGTGCTTGCACTCGAGTTCGCTACTCCGGATGTGACCACTCTGATTGTTTGCGATTCTTACTACTGTGTTCAGTCTTACAATGACAATCTGTTCTTTTGGTCGCAAAACGACTACAGAGACGCCAAAGGTAGCACAATTAAGCATAAGATGCTTTGGGTTCGAGTGGCAGATTTGAAACAACGTCTGCCTCTCACACAGGTGGTTCACACTCTTGGCCACCAGCGTGTGGGCGCACACGCTGTTGGTAACGGTTTGGCAGACGAAGCTGCCAAATCAGCAGTAGTCACGTGCTCAGTCGCAGCAGTTACCAGATCCATGTCTAAAATAGATACTGATATTTTAGCAGCTATTGCTGCAACGATGGAAGGTACTAATTACCCTAGGGGTCTCCCTTCCAAATATTCTTATCAGTTAGGTCCCGAACAGGCTCCTTATGTAAAAATACCAGACGTTGGTGATCGGCTGATTCCCAACGCGGACCACAGACTTTCCTTGATAACGGCAGCACATGAAGGCATGGCTTCGGCTCATGCTGGAGTGTCTGCGACTGTTTCCATCTTGCAGCAGCGTTACTGGTGGCGTGGTTTATACAAACAGACCCGTACTTATGTGCTTTCTTGTGACGTTTGTCAGCAGATTAAGCCTTCCACGGTTACACGACCACCACAGACCCCGCTCTGCATTTCAAACAGACCTTTTGGGTGTGTTTACCTGGATCACTGCGGTCCATTTTCTTCAGACACTGCCTATAAATATATCTTAGTGGCAGTGGATTCGTGCACTACGTTTCATCTGGGTTTGGCCACAACGAAGTGCTGACGCTCGAAATGTCATAAGGGATTTGCGTGTCTTTGTGGGAATTTTCGCCTGTGGCACCTTCCATTCTGACCAAGGTCCGGCGTTTGCCTCTAAGGCTTACAAGGACGCAATGGGTTCACTGGGGGTGCGGGTGAAATTTTCGTCTCCATATCGGCCTGAGGGCAACTCGATTGTTGAACGAATGAACCGTGACTTAAAGCAATCCTTGACAGCTAGAGTCTTAGGTACTGGCAGGAACTGGCTGGCCCACTTGTATACCATACAACGTGCACTTAATATTCTCCCTAGAAGACCTCTGGGTGGGCGGACCCCATACGAAATGCTCTTTGGCATACGAATGTTTGTGCCCGACCTTGATGGTCTAGACATGGCGGCGCAATCCGCCATCTTTGATGTAGATAACCATTCTACTATGTTACAGGACTTATAAGAAGCCCGAGACAAACTTGCAATCGCACATTTACCTTCAGCCACAGATGCTGCGCTGCAGATTCTGGTTGCCGGCTGGCTTCCGAAGATTGGAGATCTGGTTCGAGAGAAGGTGGAGAACAAAAAAGAATTCGGCCCCTCTTATCGTGCACCAGTTCCAATCCTGGGCTTGAAGGGAACTCGTACAGTCATCTTACCACCGCTTCCTGGTCGCAAAGAGAACAGATACATCTCGGTGGAAAATGTCAAGCTACAACATCTGGCCGATCCTGAATAGTGTTACACCAGCGGTCTCTTGTCCTGTCATTTCCCGGACGAATGTTCGAGGCCCTCCTGCCCGAACGGTCACTGATGTTGCAATCGAGATGGTAGATTTGCCTGATCGCTTACTCGACTACCCGGACTCCCCCTGCAACGACGAGTCTGAGTATACCTACCCCGCCAACGAGTCGGTGGCACACCTACCAACAACGCCACTGAGTCCAACACGTTATTCCTTTGACTCGGATTCCACCTCATCCCTTGTCCCGTCCAAATTCAGCATTCTTGTATCCTGGTTCAGAGACAATTTTTTGATTCCCCCCTGGACATACATCTGGTTGGTGCTATTCCTGGTTTTTTTGTTCATGTCCATTGGCTTTGTCACAGTGTTTTTTCTACTCATCAATGGACACTATTTACCAGAACGCTCTGCAGTGAACTGTGTTGCTGGAACTTTGGCTCCACATTCTTCATCTCACATCATGAAGCGAGACCACACATTAGTGAACATTTCAGCTTTTCCAGTCGCTGATGGCATCGTATGGGATGCGGTAAACTTCCAAATTGATGGACCAACCAAAATTATTAATGTACCAAATGTCCTTCATGTTTCAATGGGTGATGTCGTGAAAAGTAATATTCATTCTGACGATTGGGATGTGCATGCAGTTGAAGCATTATTTACTGATTTGAAATATTATGCTGCTTTTAATGCTGAAGATTTGTACATGAATTCTGCAAGTTATGCTGATTTGTATTGTTACCAGCATTGGGGCAACCACTTTGTCCATAAACCAAGTGCACTGCGTGGTCCTTTTAACTACACCCAATGGGAGCATTGTCCAACCCCTTTGCCAGGTAGCTCCCAAACTCTTAGAAATAAATTTACTTACTTTACAGACTTTGATAGATCGAACCCTGGGTCCTATTATTTTAAATTAAACAATTCATCCACTCAGAAACTCATGTTGACCCACACCAAATTGCTATATTCGGGTTCCTTTTTGAGCGCCTTAGCTGTGGGTGGTTATGAGTACTGGAAGGACACAGTTGACTTGAAATCAATCTGGGGCTCCAAACCATGGCAGGTGCAAGGCACAGAAGCCTTGCACCGTGCTTGCCTTATCCCGGCCCAAATTTTATTTCTGAATAATACCATCTATCAAACTACGTGTTGGGGTTTGGCTACTTCCAAACAATTGAATGCACCTTCCATTCCTGCATTGTCGTCCACTCCCAACGGGAGCTTGCATTTCAATGTGTCCCTTACAATTTTGCAAGCTCTGTTTCAGATCAATTTGTTTAATGTCTCTACATTTGTTCAGTCACCCTGGTTGGCTTGGCCGATAGCATCTAATGCCTGCCAACTGCGTTTTCATGACTCAGTTCCTGGTTACAAACAGGATAGGCCAGATCCAAGGTTTTCTGACTCTCGTACTGTAACAACATATTCTGTTGGTAAATTATGTAAACAGTGGTTGCAGCACTCTTCCCTAGATTCTGTTAAACAACATTTATCCCTCCTATCAGGCAACATTGATCTGTCCGACTTTATTTTGGGGCCTCGTGGTCCACGACCTAAGAGATTCATTTATGAAACATATAATGAACTCTGGAAGCTTTCGCAAATTGAAGCTGCTTCCCGTCTACGGGAAATAGATCAAGCAAATTTAGAAAAGGTGCTTGCTGTTGTTGACAATAGTATTAATACCCTGTCTTCCCGCATTTACACGTTAGAGAATATTGTGTCCTCTGTTGTTGATATTGTACAAAATGATGTTTCTGTGTTATATCATGGTCAGAATCAATTGCGTTCAGTTATGCAGTTTGCATGGACTTTGCAAACACTTAAATTGGGTAAAGTTCCTTGGCATTTTTTGAACACCTCTGCCTTATTCCTGCCTTTTAAATTAACTGACAAACAGCAGTTCATGTCCATGAAGGATGCAGCATACACTCTGTTACATATCGAGAAAATAGAGCCCTTACCATTCTCTGTGGCGGAATTGGATTCTGCCGTGTGGCTAGTTCATGGGGTTATCACCTTGCCTTTTTCTTTGTTTGAATTTAGTTTGTGCATGAAACATTATCCTGTGGGCCGTTTCCAGCCCTTGGGCAGTGCCTTCCTGCATGAACTTTGGTCCCTGCCTTTCATATATAAATGCCTTAGAGTCGGAAAGGAAGTTTTTCTCACGGGGGAGTCATGCGATTCAGCTGTGGGTCATTCCCTTATTTGCAAACACATTAAATTGCACGGAGCTTGTAACGTTTCGGCTCTGAATCTTGCTTGTGTCTTAAAGGGCATTCCTGCTCCTACTATTTCTCCTACTTTCACTGTGCTTGCAAATGGTAGCTATCTGCTTTTGAATAACCAAGACTGCTGTGGCATGCTGGCCGGCATACCCTATATTGTTACAGTTTCACACAGAGATGTCTGCTGCAAAAATGTGCTTTTTCCTCCCCCGCACGACATCATAGATAGTTCTGTTTGGCCTTCCATTCCTACTCTGAAGGCGGATTTCAATAAATTGAGCAGAATAAAGGCACTATTATTGAACCAGGAGGTTATGCTCACATCCGCCCGGGAGACATTCATTCTCCAGGTGGCAAGTACCCACAGTGAAATACAGGCCCTTTTGAACACTAACCTCCCACAACATTTCGGTGAACTGATTCACTGTGTTTTTAATGCATCACGCACTGAAGGTCTGGTGCACTTTTTTAAAGTTGTGGGCTCTGGCCTTGTGACCTCTTTTCAAACTATTTTTGGTGTAATACCGGCTTTTATTCATTCTATCTTTTCCAGCGTCTTTGGTGGCTTTCTGTTGATCCTCGCCTTACCGGCTGGTATACTGCTGTTGGTCTGTTTACTACGCAATGGCTGCACCACCTTGGGCCCTCTCGACCCAGGTCGACTCCAGATGCTCCGTGAGCGCATCCTCGCTGGCTTCGGTGTCCTGCCGTTGGCGACACTGAGTGTGTCCTATTCACTTTCTTTTCGCTTTGCGTATTTCACTTGCGTGCAACCTGTGATGTCTTGCATCCGCTGTCCTTTCTCGTGGACCATGGATTATTGCCTCTCCAATACGTCTTTGTCTGTTCCGGATTTTGTTCAGTTGGTGGGTCCCTTAGAGGCCCATGAACGGGACTGTTCCGCTGCAGGCTACATGGCGCGTGCTTGGCTGCACTGGGGATTTTGGCACAATGGGATATCTGGGCGGCTGCTCAGAATCTCCCACAACAAAGTTATATTGAGTACCATGCAAGTTGTCCCGCATTGCTATTCGCTGCTCCCTCATGCGAGGAACATGCCTGCAGCTTTGATTTATTGGACTGGATGGCGTCGCTTTTTTCCGACGATTCCAATGATGTCCTCTTGGAAGGTGTGGCGTTTTTCTGCACTTACACTCTGTTGGATTGACAAGGCCTTCGCTTTCTGCGACCTGCCTCGCTGGATTTTTTAAACTGCTACTTTTTTTTTCTCCTCTCTCATTCGTTGTCCTTCATGGGGACTGCTCCACAACAGACGTTTCTGTTCTGCTCGGTCCATTTGAACTCTGTCTTCTCCCTTTGTCTTGGCCGGTGGACTGCCCAGGGGAGGGTGTCTTGTGGTTTGTGGCCTCCTGGTCTGCCTTGCTACGTTGGCTTAGGCCTGGCTGCCATGATGCCTTTTTGCGCCATGTTACTTTGTGCCGTTGTTTTTCCAGCCTCTGCTTCTGCCCTGCTATTTTAGAACTGTCTGCATATTTGTCTTTCACCTTTTCTCCTGTTCCCTTTGGGCTACGTCTGCACACCATGTACAAGGTCGAAAAACAACGTCCCTTGTTCTTGCTGATCTGGCCAGTCCCTCGCACTTAGACATAACACTATGTACAGCTGCCCTGGAGAAATTTGTGTGCTTTTAATATTGTGATTTCACTGTTAGAGACACTTGGAGAAAAACCTTTCCAGAGAGAAGAGCTGTGCTTGTCTGATGATGTAAACCTTGCATCTAGATATTGAGGTATGGGGGTTCGCTAGACAAAGCCCAGAGGTCTTCTGTTTTTATAATAAACTAGCTACTAGCACGGGGAGGGTGGTAAGGTCATTTAGCCCTATATCCACTGCTTTATGAAATGCTTTCCCCGTTTGTATCCTATGGAGTTGTAACTATGCTGCTTATATTATCCTTATGCATTATGCTGATAGTACTGGCACGTGTACTGTATCTTAGAGCACGTTAGTTGAAATAAACATTTTAATCTATACAGTGTCTCTTCTTACGCGCGTTGTGGACAGGTATGAGTGAGTTATGAAAGGTTGTTCTTGCTACTGCGAGTCCTGAGAGAGAGAGTTACCGTGTTCTGGGTTGTCTAATCATTGGTAGCATTGTTGCTAATGAGACGCTACAGCTAGTCGGGTTGGGGTTTTAGGTGCTACGGTTTATGGTAGGCTCACCACTATATTCTGAGGTCCTATTATCCTGTGCATAGCTCTGTGTATGTGCAGAATCCCTACAACACACTCAGGTACATCTAGTTAGGCATCATAGGAGTACGCGCACTTTCATAATGCTTTTTATATTCATGTATGTATTCATGACTATTGCAATATGGTAGAACTGTTCTATCCCTTTGCTTTTATCGTACTGCTGATAATATATCTCTGCTATTGTCTGCTGATTGCCGCAGCACATATATTTTACACTAGAATAACAACTGTTCAATAAATACTTATTGAAACGCCCAGCCTGTTTATTCTGTGTAACTCTCTGAGACAAACCGAATAAGTAAGCACTAGAGACTGAGCGAAAAGTAGTATATTGTTTCCACGATTCTGAGGAATTAGGGTTGTCATGGTCTAAGGTTGCCAGAAACTAATCTCTCCCCGATAAGAGGAGATTCTAGTGGCACTGTGAGCTAGCTAATGCAAATCAGGCTAACATACGCGGTGGGGGTGCACAGAGCCAGTCTACCGACAAACCCACAGCTTATGTTATCCAAACGCGCAGGTCCTGCATGGGTACTATAGGAAATACACGACAACACAATACACATAGCTAGACATAACACATGGGAAATTTGTACATCCGTTTAGGATGGAGTACATGTGCATAATGTGATATGCATAGGACACATTTGGAACTTTAACACTGTCTCAGAATGATGAAATCACTCAAGGAGACCTACAAATAAGACACGTTGCCATCAGGCTACAGGGAAGGGTAGAATCTGCTGATTGTGACCAGTCATAGACACATACAAGTACCAAACTTGCAAAAACAGATGACAGATTAAAAACACGCTGATGATGCTAACACAAATGTGACTCGGGGAATTTTAAATGTGTCACATGTGAGTTTGCTCACAGTGCAGGCCCTTGTCTCAACCCAACCAGGGATGTCATCATAATGACTCCATTCTACTGGTGCACCCACATCTTGGACACTCAAAGTCAAACAGTTCGAGAAAGCACTGGACTAGTCAGCCCATAGAAAGCTTCTCTGCCAGGAACTTCTGCAGTGACTATGACCAAAACTCCAGAACTCGCTTTCGACAGGCTGGATCCTGACGCCCTGTTGGTGGGCTGCTGGTGGGCTGCTGTGCTGTTGTGCTGTGCTGACATTTTTACCTCAGAACTTTCCCGCCACCAAAGGAGGAAGCCTACAGCATCCAGGGTGCACCACATCAAGTGCAGCTGCTTCTCCACCCGCGGCGCGGGACGCAGCACGGACGAAGCCCGGACCAAGGGCGGGCCCGTTTGAGTCCAGGGCGCACCGCATCGGGCGTGGCTGCCGCAGGTGAGGGGGAGGCGTGGTGACCGCGCTCGGAACGCGTCCTCTCCCCCCGCGGTGAGGGAGACTCTGCCGTGCCTGTTGCCTTGCCTTGCCTGCTGCTGCTGTGGGGAGCCTTTTCTTGCTGGATTCTATCGCCCTGTTGGTGGGCTGCTGGTGGGCTGCTGTGCGGGTCATTAAATCACCGGCATTTTATCTCGGAACTTTCCCGCTGCCATACCTGTTGCCTGCCTGCCACTGCTGCGGGGAGCCTCTCCTTGCTGGATCCTGATGCCCTGTTGGTGGGCTGCTGGTGGGCTGCTGTGCTGATATTTTTACCTCGGAACTTTCCCGCCACCCGTCTGATCCCGTCTGAGCCTGGTTGAGGCTGGTTGAGGCTGGGCTGGGCCGCCCTATGCTTATTTGACTTTCATAATTACATCAACAAGGTTCTGTCTAGTTTTATCTGATTTTTGGCGATGCCGCCTGGTCCATCCAGCAAACGCAAGGCAGGAGTGAGTGGGGGGGTGGTGGGAACGCTTGATGCCTTTTTGTCAAGGGCTGAATCAGCGTTGATCCATGAGATCCAACTAACAGAACGCAGGCTATCTCTAGATTCCCTACTGCCCGTGACTAATGGTTGCATGGTCCCCCCCCCGATTTAACACACATATATACATCTCCCGCCCCACCGCCCTCATCTTCAAGCCAGTTCAGTCAGGGCTCCTATACCCCATTACCAGATATTTCACTCAGCCTAGATACTAATCCATGCACATCGATGGTTTCGACCAGGGGCAGGGCAGCAAAGCAGGTTGAGAAAGGGGAACCACCATTGAAGAAAAGGAAAGGCCGGGGTCCAACTAAGGCTATTCCTCAACCCTCATGTGGAGTCAAACGGAAGGCTGCTATGAAGGCAAACAAAGGATGCAGACAAATTACCATGGCTACTACCAACGTCGTTAGCCCACTCACCCCTATTGAGGAATCCCTCCATACACGGATAGTGCAGGGAATTTCAAACCTCCTTGACCCCCTGATGCAAAAACTGAGCCAGATTGAGGAAAGACTTATAAAATTGGAGCAGGTTCTGTCTCCCTCTACATCGAACTGTGCTGGAGTACGGACGGATGTTGGAGGTGGCCCTTCTCTGGGGGAAGGGGGGCCGGGATAACAGGGGGGATGCCACCAAGGCACGGAATTCCATCGAACCAGCCCCTGCTGCCAGTCATCATATCCCCTCGACCCGGGAGGCCCTAGTGTCCAGGGGTTGCTGCATGATTTGAGTGTAACACGCACACATTCTCCCAATCAACCACGTTCTGTAAGTACTCAGAGTACTCAGAGTGCTCCTAATTTTTTACATCTTCCTCCGGAAGCTGCTCCCTACACTGTAGTCTTAGGTAATGTCCCTGGGCTAGCTCCGCAGGCAAATGAGGATTGGTCAACCTTGAGAAATAAGGCCTTATACCTTTTGAGTTTAAGGACGGGGATTAAAAATCGATTATTTAATGATTTTAAAATGGTCCGTAGAATACCATGGGTTGGGAGGTCCCAAAAGTCCCTCAGGGGTGATTGTGTGGTATTATGCTTCAGGTCCCCTGGTATGGTTCAGCAAATTTTGGAGAGGGCTGGGGACCTTGTTGTTAGGGACCGCAACTCTGTTCTCCCTCTGGGGTACTTCTACCGACCCATCAACTCCACCAGAACGGTTGGAAGGAGTGGGTTTTCCCAAACACATGGTCATACTAACCATCCTGTCCCCCTTAACAACCGCTTTGATGTCCTCACCTCCTTAGAAGACATTGATTGACTTGCCGAGACCGACCGCACAGATTCATCTGGGTCTACTTTGCTTAGGGAGTCTGAGGCTGTTGGTAACTGCCCCCCCATCTGTACCCCTCCCAATTGTCCCAAAAGAACTCGGGATATCACGACAGAGGGGGATGCTATACGTAACTACCCAGGCCAGCATGGGGGAGTACGCACCATCCAAGTGAAACAGAGAATGGAAGGGCGGGTTGACCCGGGCGATGCCCACCCAGTAGGTTCCACCCTACCTATCTGTTATCATGGTCCTGATATGCAGGTGGAGGAGATTGTTCCTCCTTTTTATCTTCCTCCCGGAAGCCCGCACCAAGGGCATGCCAGGTCTGTTATGACAGTGGGCTCTTGGAACATTGCAGGCCTTCAGTCCAAAACAGTATCTTGCGATTGGGCGGTTTTTATCGATCAGTTTGACCTTCTGGCATTCCAGGAGACTTGGTCTATCGATCCGGTATACCATCCCGGGTTTTTAAACTTTTCTAAATCTGCCCAACGGGGTCGGAAAGGTAGACCCATAGGGCGGCCTCACTTGTTGGGTGAGACAGCAAATGGGGTACAGGTATGAGGCGGTCCCTATCGATAGCCCGGACTTTATGGTATTACGGCTTCGGACGGACCAAGTTCGAGATACACTGATAATTAACATCTACGCCAGAGGGCAACCGGGCGGGAGGCGCTCGGAGACTGGCGCCCTCCTTGACAGCTTCCTAGACAGTCAGAGGGGTGGGTGTAATTTGTTAATTTTGGGGGACTTTAATTGCACCTTTGAACCGCTTGATCCAGAGGACGGTAATTTAAGCTCCGATGAGGACTCGCAGTGGAACATTCCGTCCCTAGATCTGTGCCCTATTAAAAAATGGACAGAAGCTGCCTTGCAACTTAAGGGGCTATGCCTGGAAAGGGTGTGCGAGCAGCAAACGGGAGGTCCCAATCAGATAGGAAGGGTGCACATACATTTAATAATGGTCTAAGGAGCAGCCGCATTGATTTTATCATGCTTAACATCGAATCGTGGCATTCCCTTCTCGATATGTTGGTCCAGGAACGCACTGAAAGCGACCATGACCCCCTAATCTTGACAATTAAGGCCCCAGGTACACTAAACTTCCCAAATAAGGTAGAGGAGGGTACACGGTCTGAAGTATCGCTTTCAAATGATATGAGGAGAGTAAGATGGCCCTGGATTACTGAGAATGAAGGGGATTTGGGTGCGTTGAAGGTTTTGGTTGCCCATTCAATAACTTGTCTCCAAAACTGTTCCTCCCAGGGAGATATAAATCAAATCGCCCCCCAGGTTCATAGAGACCTGTTTTTAAATCTTAAAACCTTTTTCCTTAAGACCAGTAAAAAAAAGGCTAAGGAAGGGATATCGATGGCTACTTGGTACAATAAAACCTGTAGAGAGGCGTACCGGCAACTGACAAGGGCTATAAGATCGAAAGATGTGGGAGAAGTTAAACATGCCAGGGCTAATTATAAAGCAACCCAATTAAAGGCTAAAAAGGAGTGGGACGACAACCGCTGGCATGATCTGCTTCTGGCAAGCAATGAGAAAAGTATGGTTACATTTTGGCAGTTAGTGAAGCGGGGGAGCGGTGGGACATCTAATACACCCATTAATTACGTTCCACCGGAACAGTGGACCCAGTATTATAAGGCCCAGCTCTCTATGTCCGCCAATAACCTGGAAGATTTTCAAATTTCTACATCGATACCCACCCTACTATTTACCAAATCTTAGGTTGCGAAAGTCCTCTCCCTGGTCCCGAGTGGAAGGGCCCCGGGTCTTGATTGTGTACCGGCGGACCTATTCATCCATGACAAGGATAATTGGGTGATTTATATTAAGTATCTGGCCAACGCCATCGCCAGCGGTGCATGTATTCCCGATACCTGGTCCGGTGCTGTCATCATTCCGGTGTATAAAAAGGTGGACTGTGCATTACCTGGCAACTATAGGCCCATCAGCCTTATAGACTCTATTCAGAAAATAGTTGCCAGGCTAGTATTGAGTCGAGTCCAGCTGTGGATAGAGGAATCCAAGATATTATCACCCATGCAGGCAGGTTTCCGCCCCTACACCAGCAGAATCGACCAAGTGCTTAGGTTTGTGATGATATACTGGCGGGTTGTTATCTTAGGTGGGGGTACGCTATATGCGGCCTTCATAGACCTGAAGTCTGCATTTGACCTTGTCCCTCGTAATAAAATGTGGAGTGCTTTCCTGGAAGTGGGGATGCCGTTGGAGCTGTTAGCAATGATAGTCAAATTGCATGACCGTAATTATGCTCAGGTCCGATGGGGCACACACGGTGATGTCACTGACAGAATCCCGGTGTTAAAGGGTGTGCGCCAGGGATGCGTCCTTGCTCCCACCCTGTTTTCCTTATTTATCGACAGGGTTGTACAGTATTATTCCACATGTCCTACCGATGCTCCAACCTTGGGGGCCTGAAAACCCCCTACTCATGTTCGCGGACGACACCTTGATTCTTTCTAAGACTCAATCTGGTCTACAGGTGGCCCTGTCCCGCTTTGAGGAGTTCTGCCGCGATCATGAGCTGGTGGTCAATGTGGACAAGACTAAGTTTATGGTTCTCCACCCACAAAAAGTTAAGAGGAGCATGGTCCACATGAATAATGTTCCATTACAGCAGACTGATGTGTTTACCTACCTGGGGGTAACCTTAAATAGGAAACTGCATTGGAAGCCTCAAATCGACATGCTCGCTCTGAAGCATGCGCAGTTGGCTGGGGCTCTTTTAAAAGAGCATAGGCTCTCTTTTACCAAACCCATAGCTCCCGCTCTTAAAATATACAATTCAAAGGTTACCAGTGCAATTCTATACGGCGCTGAATTGTGGGGTCATGAGGATATTACTCCCATTGTTATCGCCCAAAACAAATTTATGCGGGCATTAACAGGCTTGCCGCAATCGACCCAATTGATGCCTTTGTTCTTGGACCTGGGATGTGTCTGTATTAAGGATCTGGCCCGATTCAGGCCTATAGCCTTGTGGAGAAGGCTGTGGGCCACCCCCGAGCTCTCTTTGTACGCCAAAGCTCTATTGGATTTTAGGGGGGTAGGGTGCCTAAGTAAGATTAAGTGGCTTCAGCACATAAAAAAAACCCTGATAGATATGGGGATGGGTACATTGTGGGAGAACCCAGAAACGACTCCCCTGCCGACAAAAAAAGAGCTTAAAGCGGCTTATATGGATATGGTGAAGTCCAAGCGTTTCCCTTCCATCACAGGGCCTACTTTGACTAGGGATTTCATGTCAATCAAACATGAGGTTGGATTTGAACAATATTGGGATATTATTTCAAAACCGTTGGATAGGAAGCTTTACCATCAGTTTAGGGTGGGCTCCCTTCCAACTAGAGTTTTCTCTAGCAAATGGTCCAAGTCAACATCTGAATTGTGCCCGCTGTGCTTAGCACAATATGAATCAATTGCTCATATCCTATTTGCTTGTCCGGCCTACAGGCCACCAAGGACGAAATGGCTCAAACCCATCTGCTGCACCCTAGGCACGAGAGACGCAATAGAGGCCTTGAGGATCCTACAGACATGTACCCAGGAACCTATTGTCATTGCTACGGCAAAAGTTCTGAGTTGGGCATGGGTGATTCGGGCAAATAAATTCAAGGGCCTATTAACTTGATCTGTTTTATTTTGTTCTATCCTTATCATGTGGGTTGTGTGGCAGCCTGTGTCGGCCACACTGCCGAGAATTGTGGTGGGGCCTATTGATTTTGTGTAAGACCTGGGTAGCTTTTATCTTTTAGATTGTATGTTGTTTGGTTTTACCATTCTCCGCTCCCTTTACAAATTACAATTGAGCGGAAATCTCTTCTCATATCTTTCCTAATGAAATGTTTTAATAATACATTAGTGTCCGCTGAAATGATGGATTAATGTTCCTTTTTTAAATATTTCACTGTGTCTGTCCCAGATCAATGTAACCAAACTATTCTGTTACCACGTTTTTACCCTCCCTATTTTTTAATTGTTTGTATGTCTTTTATGGTTTTATAATCGAAATAAAGACTTAAGAAGAGAAAGAAGAAGACTATAGTCTTGGTAGGAAAGGGGGTTTGAAGACAGAGATTCATGCTCACATGACACACACCATGGGCTCAGGATATGTCACAGATTAACACACTGCCATGAGGTGATTTCACTACTGTGGAAGGTCAGCTGTGTCAAGCTTGTTATTGGCAGAGGTCTACCATGTCAGAATGAGCCTCGGACATGGATCCAACAATTACAAGTCATAGAATACTTTGTTTGCATCAGCCTGTGTACATGTGTGTGTCCAAAGTCATCTGTACATAGTCAAACTTCATGTTAACCAAGTTGTACTGATGAGACAGATGACTTGTTCATCATCAATGCGCTATTCTGCATGTCCATCGTAGAAGGTTGCACCTTGAAAAACTTGTACAATGTGTACTCGCTGTCAAATTTGGTGCCATAAAAGCTGAATGTGTTGGTTGGTCACAGTGGTTTCAATTGATTATGATTGCTAATATGTTGCAGGTTAGAGTTTTACTTGTAAATTGGTACCACAATATTTTTGACCCAAAGATCTGTCATGCTATAAAAGCTTTGCAATTGGAAATTTCAAATGTCTCTGGGAAATGGCAGCCTTTATGCGTTTTGTGGGTGGGGGATTTTAATTGTACGATATGCGAGTATAGTAACGATAGAGTTTGTGGTCTCGTGGACACATCTGGACAGCCCTTGTCGCACTTCATCCACACCCCGCATAGGGAGGCATTAAATTCCATCATTATTGAGAATGATCTGGACAGTTTGACCAATAGTTTTTCAACACAGTGCCCCACTTTTGTTGGAGGGGGTAGGGAAAGTTTTATTGACTTTATGTTTATTTCAAGGGAGTGTTCTTCATTTGTATGTGATTTTAAGGTGGAACCAAAACGTTCAAGTGACCATAACCCACTCATTGCTTCACTTATAGTACTGGCTAGGACAACGGTGGGGGATGGACGTCGGATTCATTACAATCGTAACAAAGGTGTAATAATAAATTGGGGTGAAGTAAATCCTATATTACTTGAGGGGGAAATAGTCAAAGGAAACCACGATTTGATTATGAACTGCCCCAGCAGGATTCTCACTCAGAATCGATTGTACAAAATTTCGAAAGAATCTGTACAAACATAGCTAACAGTCGAACACGCCCGACATGGCCCAAGCAGCGCCTAGAGTCGAGATGGTTCAATGCAGAATGTTCGAGAGCCCACAAGAATCTAAATCCAGTATTTGTAAAGCACGAACAGCTACCCGAAGCCATCCCGGCACTGGGGGCTGTCGTGAAGATTAAGCAAGCTATTGCCCAGAGTCACATGGTGCTGGGCTGACCTGCCGCCGGTGCCGGGGATCGAACCGTGAGCCCCAGATTCCAGCGTCAGTCGCCCTGGCCGTGGCACCACACCTCTTCCCCTCCATTCTATCCCCTGTAATAGAGAACTAATAAAAAGTGCTAGATGTCTATATAAAAGTACTATCGCTAAAAGAAAAGAGGAGTTGAGGCATCTAGCCTGGAAGGACCTGGAGAGGGCAAGTGATCTCAAGGATAGTAAAAGTTTTTGGGCCATCAACAACTGACCCCAATTTACTGAGGAAGTGACCAAAATGGACTCAATGATTTTGGGAGACATTTGGGAATCCCATTTCGCGACCATTTTCAACCCTAGTGGTAGGGTGCTGATGGCGAGCAATGAGGAGCATCCCGTAGACCTGGGACTAGCAGCTGAGCTTAGTGCTTCGATCACGGTGGATAGAAGTGGAAGAAGCCTTAGCGAAAGGAATATGTAAGAAGGCCCCAGGTCCAGATGGAGTTCCTGTAGATCTGTTCAAACTAAATACTGGTCTTTGGGCACCCCTGCTGACCAATGTTTTTAAATCAGTGATAATTGGTCCAAGTCCTGCTTCCTGGAAGGAGGCCATAGTTGTACCTGTGTTCAAAAAAGGGAATAGAAATGATCCCGCCTGCTATAGGCCTATTTCCCTTATTGACGCCACTGTTAAGGTCCTGGGTAGGGTAATTCTGGCACGACTTGAGATCTGGGCCTCTAATAAGGGGATTATCTCAAAAACCCAGTATGGTTTCCATATGGGGCTGGGAACCACAGAGCAGTACTTAAATTTATCCCTGATTATGGGCAAGTACATGAAGGCAAAGGGTGGTTCTATCCACCTTGCCTTCATGGACTTGTCCAGCACATTCAACACCATTAACAGGGAGAAATTGTGGGTGCTAATGGGAGAAATGGGCTTTGAAAAGGCTCAGATCCTACTTCTGAAAAGACTCCACGCTAACACTTCCGTCTGCATAAGATTCGGCACAAGTGGAGAGAGGACGTAGCCTATTGCCTCCACCGAAGGAGTTTGGCAGGGGTGCATTTTAGCTCCTTTTCTTTTCCTTATTTACACAAATGGTTTGGAAGCGTTTTTATTGGGCAAGAAAATTGATTTTCCCCGTATTGGAGGTAACCCAGTCCCGCTACTTTCGTATGCGGACGATACCGTACTTATAACCTTGATGGCCAACAGTCTGCAAACGTCATTGGATGCCTTTACGGATTTTATGTCGACCCTAGACCTGAAGGTTAATTTTTCAAAGTCGTATATAATGGCATGCGGTCCAAAAAAGACAAAAACCCGAAGTTTTAATGTAAGGGGTAAGACCATAAAAAAGGTGGAAACCTTTACATATCTGGGGAATGTGTTCAATAAGGAGTTGAAATGGGATTCCTTGGTTACGGCAAGGGCTCAGCAAACAAGTAGAGTTGTGGAGGGGTTGTTTAGGTTTGCCTGTAAGTTGGGTCACAAGCCAGTGCCAGAGCTTGTGACCCAACTTACAGCAAAATGCCTGTCGGTTACTTCTTACGGGGCGGGAGTATGGGGTTACCAAAAAAAACGTGCACTACAAGTGGTTGAAAATAAGTTTATAAAACGCTTATTGATGATCCCAAATAGCTCCGCCACTTCTTTCTCTCATCAAGAAGTGGGGATGGAATATGTAGAAGACCATATAGGCTCTGCTCCCCTGCTCTTATGGTCCAAAATTTGGGTGTCCGAAGAGTTACAGTTTTCTAGGGAGATCATCGAAGACTGTATCAATTTGGACAAGTCATTGACGATCCCCTGGCTTCGTTTTGTGAGGGATAGGCTATTTGACATTGGGCTGGGTGAGTACTTTGATACCCCGTTGAGTATTCCCATTAATGCCAAGGTAACAATCAAAGAGGCGCATAACATCTGGGCAACCCTGCGTCATTCGCAATTGGAGGCGGCTGGTCCTAGTTGCCCTTTTATGCCTAAACAGCAATTTTACCTATCCTTTACTACTAATAGTCAGATACGTTTTTTACTAACAAGACTCCGCTTAGGCACCTTGCACTTTTTAGTGGCTTTCCCCAGACAATCTGGGTGGTTGGACTTCCTTACTCCTTGCCCTTGTGACAACATGGCACCCCAGAGCACCATGCACTTTATCCTTTTCTGTGCACTTTATAAGGAACCGAGGAGGAGATTTTTGGTACCCTTATTAAAGACCATTCATCACTGTACTCACGAGGAGGGGTTTAGATACTTGCAATCCCTGACCAGTCCCGTTGTCTGTAGTGCGGTGACGAATTTGATTAAAACTGCAATGGACATTATGAAACGTTATGAAGCTCAGTAACCGGTCGGTGAGATGATACACATGGTATAGCTCATTTTAAGAAACATGGATTTCTATGACTAATGAGGTGCTTATTTTTAATAATTTTAACTGTGATTTTATCTCCTAAATAAGAATTTTAACTTTTTAACAATTGTATTGTTTGTCTGCTATACTTTTGTGGTCATGGTGCCGAAAAAAGTTATTTTTGAATTTGAATTTGTGTACAAATGTCAGCACGACCAATGTGCAAAAGTGTAATTCAAAGATGGCAGGTTGTTAAAAGCATGTCACACTCATTGTCCAAAATGATGTGGATCATGACAACCTGCAATTGCAGACAATAATGACTCAGATACATACTAAGTAGTCAGTCAAATAGCTTTATTTCGATATAAATATCATAAAAGCATCATACACTACATCAGTACCAAAAGGATATAGGTTAAAATGATAAAAACACAGTATGAATTTTCCTAAAAATCGAAACATGGCTATTTACGACTAAAAACATTTCATTCTTTATAAAAATGATGAGCTAAAAGAGTATTTAAAACGTTAAAACAGATATTTCATCACAGTCATAAGTCTGACGCTTTGAGACACCGGTAACTTGATCCTTCATACCGCTGTGCTTGCCTGAACAAATTCTCGGTCTAAATCAGGCTGTTATTTGCATGGCCTTGTGTCTCATCTTCCAGGCGCAACCCAGGAATTTTGCGGTTCCACAAACAAAAAGGGTTCTGGGATCAGATTTTAGTATGCGCAGAGCCACTTGATTATCCAAGGTGCCTAGTTGTTTGCAAATGGGCGCGCGCCACCTAGACCTAGCTATGGCATACCCCGGGCAGGCAAACATAAGATGTGCGACACTCTCCTTTGGAGACCCACAAGAGGGACACTCTTCAGTTGTTCGATATGGGGGGGCACCACTTTCCGGTAAATGCACGAACAGGTAGTGTGCCAAACCTAAATTGCATGTATAGTGCCCTCTCTCTAGGGACCTGAACTACGTCCAAATAAGGTTCGAGGCCTCTAGAGTGTTTGAACTGGAGAAATTCTTCCGTGAGTCTACCCATGTTAGGGTTACTGAGGTCTCTAACATCCACCCAGTCCCAGTAGATCCGTTTGAGATCAGACTTACTCGGTGGGGTTTGTGCATCCCAAGATTCCTTGAGACCGAGTGTTGTCAATAAGGCCCTAATGTTGGAGATCCATTTAATACCCTTATTAGTGTCCAATATTTCTGCAAAGGCTTCTGCATAATTAGAAAGTTCCGGGGTGTTCCTGAGGCGGGCCCAAAAAAGCAACGGGCGAAGTTTGGCCAGATCCTTAAAGTGGCGCCTGCCCAGGTCATATAACAGTGGGGTTAAGGGAGTACCCTGGGGCAACATAATCAATTCCCTAAAGAACTTATGTTCTGACCTACTGATTTCATCCAGATTATCAAAGCCCCATAGCTCGGCTCCATACATGGCCGAGCTAACTGCCTTTGCTCCGTAGACAATAAGCGCCGGGGCAACAGGTCTAGTAAATGAAGAGCGATGTTCTCTGCTCAATGTCCCAGCGGCGCATTTGTGATTCAGGAGCATTTTATCGAGATGGGGTCTCCTGAGCATTTTGTCTGAGAGCCGTATCCCCAAATAATCAAACGTGGAGACTCTCTCTAGGTGTAACCCATCTAGTGTGATGTTGTTCCTGAACGGTTTGTGGGACTTGAATGTCATAAATTTTGTTTTGGATGTATTAATTACAAGCCCTCGTGTCTTACAAAATGTTTGGAACCTATTCAGGAGTTTTTGCAAACCTATCGGGGTCTTGGAGATCAGTAGTGTGTCGTCAGCAAATAGGAGAGTGGGCACCCTACTGCCAGCCAGGGCCGGGGCATCAGTTGATATTTCTTGTAAAAAACTAACCACCCCGTTCATATATAAAGAAAGCAGGGTGGGTGCCATCACACAGCCCTGGCGGACTCCCCTATTTACTGCGATCTTTCCAGTAAGTTGCCCTTCGGACCCCCATCTTACCTGGGCATAATTGCCCTTGTGAAACCTTACTAAAAGGTTAAGAATCATTGGGGACATGCCCATACCTTGCAGTGTTTCCCACAGCCTGTTCCTGGGGACCAGGTCAAAGGCAGTCTTTAGATCAATGAAAGCGAGGTAAAGGCTGCCTTTGCCTAGGACTACCACTTTCCAGTATATCATGAGCAGTCTGAAGACCTGGTCCATCGTGCCCGTATTGGACCGGAATCCTGCCTGGTAATGGGAAAGGATGTCCTCCTCTTCAGCCCAGAGTTGTATTCTCTGTAGAATGACCCTACCAACTATCTTCTACATGCTGTCAATGAGACTAATCGGTCTGTAGTTCGAAGGGTCCTCCCTGGCCCCCTTCTTAAAAATTGGGACAACCTCCGCACCCTTCCATGACTCTGGGACTGGACATCCTCTTACGATAGAGTTAACGAGGAGGAGGACGTATTCGGCCCACTTTTCCTGATCAGCCAAAAACAGGTCTCCCGGGAGGCCATCTGGACCCGGGGCCTTTGCAGGCACTAGCCTGTTTATGGCTGTTAGGACTTCCTTCCGGGAAAAAAGGTCGCTATCTATGCCCTCAGACTGGATTGGGGGGAGGCCATATTGCCCATCCGCACCTGCGTCGCAGGGCCCAGAGTACAACAAGCTGAAATGATCATACCAGGTCTGCGATGGAATGTGGCTGGCAATCTGGGCTATTTCCCCCTTATTTGTCCGTCAAACCAGGGTCCAGAAAAGGTTGGCATCCCTTGCTAAACTAGCACTTTTCAGATCTTGCCATCTGGTCTCGTCCCACTCAAGCTTTGCTTGGCACTGGGCAACTTTGTATGCTCTCCTTGTAAGTTTTATGGCTGCACTATTCTTGGTCCTAATGGCCACTGCCAAGGCCCTCCTCTTAAGTCTGCAATCTTTATTAAACCAAGAGTGCACTCTCCTTAAATGGACTGCAGGCTTGGTGGATCTGTTAGGGACCAAAAAATAGGTACTGATCTGATTAATGGTGCAAGTATGGATAAAGAAAGCCTTGGTAGGATCCGCTTCCGATCCTTCCCGAAGCTGGTTGATACTATTGTGCACGACCTGTTTAATGGCGTCTAACTTTGCGGCCTGTAAGGCTACCTTGTGCCATTTTGTGCTCTTCTGGAGTTGGAGGGAATCACCTCTTTGGTCATATACGGTGTTTGAGAGGGTGCTGTAGGGCTAGGAGGAACCCAAGGGGACCTTAGTGACATGCACAGGGGGTTGTGGTCGCTATCCAGTGTATTCCCCACCACCATGTCTAAGACATGCCCCCAAAACCTAACATCTACTAAGATGTAGTCGATGCGGGATGGACAAGTTACTCTATTGTAGGTAGGGGCTCCCTGGGGATCTGACTTGGTCCTGCCATTTACTGCCCTTATACCATATTCCACAGTGAGGGCATTCAATTGGATGGCCAGTTGCGACCATCTTTTAACCGGGGGTATAGTCAGTGGGGGGTCACCCCATTGGCTATCTTCCTTCTCACAACCTGTTATGTCCTCTGTAGTGAGAGGCTCAAATGTGCTATTAAAATCGCCTACAACTAGGACTCTCGACTGGGGCAAATAATCAGTCAAGCCATGTTCGAGTAGTGTGACAATAGGGGAAGCTTTGCCCCCGACTGTGCTCCTTATATAGACGTTAAAGAGATCCAACATTATCCCCCCGCTTGGGCCCTTGAATGTGAGTCTCATGATGTCTGGGCTCAACGCGGGATGAATGGATACTCTGCAGTTGAGGGCAATTTTAACCCATACTATAAGACCTCCCGAGGGGCGACCCTGGTTGCTGGGATGAGATAGCAACTATAACCTGATTTATACAAGGGGGCAAGACTCCAAGTTTCCTGGAAGGCGCAGATGTCATAGTCCTCCACTAAGGCATTCCAGTGTGGGAGGGCTAGTTTGTTACTGAGACCTGCGATATTCCAGGAAACGATCTTTAACTGGGGCAGGTACACTGAATCCAAGGTTTTTGCTATGGTAGGATTGTCGATAAGGGTTTGGTCAGAAATGGAAATGTGATCAATAGATGAGCAGTGAACCTGAGTTGGCTGGACTCTCAAGGGCACGTTAGATAGTCAGTCGTTGGATTCTAGTAACAACGGGCCACTTTGTGTCCCTGCCGTTGGAGTGACTATTTGAGTTACTGTTGGTGATACTACCGGGTGTCGCCTAAGCTGTATTGCAGAAGAATCAGGGGAGCAAGTGCGGAACTCAAGCAGGAGGAGATTTGCCGCCAAGTCAGTGTTAGACAATGTGAGCTCAATGCAGTCCCGAGGCTTAGTGGGTACCGTACACCTCCTGGCCCTGGTAATGTCCTCCCGAATGAGTGAGCGACATCCCCTGACATGGCGAATCCAGTGAATAGACTTATTAATTAGCGAATCTTCGCTTTCGTAACCTGACCTGAAATTTAATTTGGGTACGTTGACCATAAAACCTTTCTTGCCTCAGGAATAATATTTTGCAATGAGTAGCTCCTCTCAGTTAAATTAGTAGGAGTTAGACGTGTTGTTATTGGTGCATTTGGGGTGTTATTACCGATGTTACCGTGAGCCTTAGCCTGTGAGGAGACTAAGTTCCAAGGCCGTGAGTTAGCTGTAGTGAGCTCTTCATTTCTGTGGAGTAGTGAAACTTCCTGGTGTGTTGTTCGTGATGATACAAGCGGCCTACTACTTGCTTGTATTCCTCCTTCCTGAGTGGAAAAATGGGTTCGCTGGACATGTTGGCACTGATCGGCCCCACGGCCTAAGACCTTATTAGAGGTTACATTTTTATTTCAAACATGTTTTTATTTGCATTTTAGAGAGGAACGTAACACATTCATCAGATTTACAGTTGGCAAGCGCCACATAGTGATATAGAAGAGGCCATCCTGAACACTGTGGCCCACATCTTAAATCAAGCATTGTTGATTCAACACATCTTGTTGGATAAGCTCCAGGGTATCGCGCATTACAGGAAATTACATGGCTAGCCAAAAACGACATCAATTACACGCTTTTCTGGCGCAAGTATCGTACGGCTATGACTGTCCTGTGGCGTTATCCAAGTCGCTAAGGTGCCGGGCTGCGCGCTATCGCATCAGAGCTCATGTTTGAGAAGCAATGCCTTAACACAATATATGCGCTGCCAAGAGGCTGCAAACAGTGTACAAACAAGAAAAGTGAAAGACCAGTGTAAAGAGAGAAGAGGTGGAGAGGGGACTATAGAAGAAGGGAAAGGATGTGGCGGGGGCGATGAAGGCAATATGACAGTATGCCTGGAGTAGCTCGTCTCGCGGGGGCGCAGTGACAGCGCAGCTATTTGATGCCTCTATCGTCTTGTGGGGCGGTGTTGATAACAACATCAGCTGACGGGGCTTCAAGAATCACCAGGCCTAAGTCGTATGGGGTAGGTGGGGACACAGCGCGGGGTGGTCAGTCAGGAGGGTTCCAATATCTGTTTGGATCTGTGGTGTGTACAGCATCGTCGAAGAGGCGTAGAGCCCGCAGCTTTGGTGGCTGCAGTCTAGCATTCTCTATGCGTCCCAGATGTTCCACCAGTGGCTTCCATAGTTTCGTAAACTGGGTGTCTCGATATTGTAGGCGTGCCGTGAGCAGTTCCATTACCACTGTTTGCCACAGGCGGGCGAACCACACATTTATTGAGGGCGTTTCCGCCTTTTTCCAATAAAGGGCGATGGTCCGCTTAGCAGTTCCAAGCATATGAAGACTGAGATGTCAATCGCGGCGGGTCATAGCCCGTAGGTTCACCGGCCTGAGGCCCAGTACAATCGTGAGTGGGTTTTCAGGTAGTGGGTAGACTAGCACCCGTTTAATGTGGCTGAGGACTTCTTTCCAGTAGGTGGTCAAGAGGGGGCACGACCACCATATGTGTATGAAATCTCCCCGTGCCCTATTGCAGCGCCAACAGAGAGGTGAGGAGTTGGGGAACATTTTATGCAATCTGAGGGGTGTATAGTACCATTGTGTCATTATCTTGTATGCGGATTCCTGCTGGGGGATGCTATGAAAAGTCTTCGGGATGTCGCGCCAAAGACGTGTCCACTGAGAGGGTGCAATGTCGGCCCCGGGAAGAGACTGCCACAGTTGTTGGTATAGGTGTGGGGTAGGGTGTGGTGAATGTTGGAGGGCTTGGTATATGCGAGATATCAATCCCTTGGAGTTGTCAAATGTGCGAGCCAGCTGTTCGAACGGTGTGAAAGGCCGTGTAGCCGCCTGTGTTAGAGAGGACGCCTGTATCCAGTGCCGGAGTTGTATATATTGGAATCTCTCCTTCTCCGAGAGTTGATATTCCTGCTTGCATTGGGCAAAGGTTCTGACGTTACTCCCTAAAAATAGATCTCGCACCGTTTTGCAACCCTTGTCTGTCCATTCTGCAAAATAGGGCGGGCGAAGAGCAGGGGGAAATTGCGGGTTGTGAGCAATTGGGGTGTGCGGAGACGGAAAAGAAGTGAGACTCTCGCGGACGGCCAGCCTGTCCCAAATCTCAAGAACGGTCTTAGTAGGGTTCGCCATATATGCACTTCGGGAGCGTGCTTCGCGAGGGAGCCACGCGTGGTCCCAGAGAGGGCGACAGGTAACCGCCCTGTCCATATGAAACCACACCTTCTCGCTCTCCCAGGCTGTCCACTCCGGTATAAAGCGGAGATGGGATGCCCAATAGTATTCTAATAGGTTAGGGCATGCGAGCCCACCCTTATCGCGCGGGAGCATTAAGATTTTAGGGAGAATCGCGGTCGCTTCCCTCCCCATATGAATGCGACTAGCTCACGCTGTAGGCTCTGAATTTGGTGTTCCGGGATAGGCGTTGGCAGGGTCTGGAATAAATAAAGTATCTTTGGGAGGATGGACATTTTAACTGTGTTTAAGCGCCCCAGCCAGGAGAGCGGCAGGGATCTCCATGCTCGTAAGTCAGTAACGACTGCATTTTTGTACTCTTGCCAGTTGGCTTGGGACCAGCTGGCCAAGTCCGGAGTCAGATTAAGTCCTAGATATCTAATAGAACTAGTAGCCCATTGGTAGGGGACAAGGGTTTGCAGGGCCGCAATGTCATCCGTCGGAATTGTGAGGTTGAGAGCCCATGATTTCGTATGGTTGATTTTAAGCCCTGAAATTTGCTCGTAGGACTGCAGCAGAGTGTGTACTGCTGGCAACGAGCTAGTCGGGTTAGATAGTGTGAGAAGGAGATCGTCTGCAAAGAGAGCAATCTTGTGATCTATGCCCCCGAGTGTGATACCATGAATATCAGGCGAGCGGCGAATCTGAATGGCGAGTGGTTCAACCACGAGGGCGAACAGTAAAGGAGACAAGGGACATCCCTGTCTAGTGCCCCGGAGGATAGAGATAGGGTGCGGAGTTGGCCATTGACTCGTACCCTGGCGAGCGGTGAGAGGTAGGGGGCCATGATGCGCGCTATCATCTGCGGACCTAGTCCTATTCTCTGCAGCACGGCCCGGAGGAACACCCAATCCACTCGATCGAATGCCTTTTCGGCATCGAGCGAAAGTAGGCACGAGGGTATCTTCCAGTGATGCGCTTTCCCCACCAGGTGCGCAACTCGGCGCACATTATCCGCCCCTTGGTGCTGATGAATAAAACCCACCTGGTCCGGTTCGATTAGGCCTGGAAGGTGTGTGCTGAGGCGTTTAGCAAGTATTTTAGTGTAGAGTTTAAGGTCTATGTTTAATAGGGCTATGGGGCGGAAGGAGGAGCAGAGCGTGTGGTCCTTCCCAGGCTTCGAGATTAAAGCTATTTCCGCCATAGCCATATCTGTGGAAGGCCCAATCGCATCAGTAAAAGAATTGAAAAGGCGTAACATGTATGGTTGGAGTTGTGGTAAGAAGGCACGATAAAACGAGACTGGGAGCCCATCTGGGCCCGGCGTTTTGCCAAGTGGAAGTTCCTTAAGAGCGCTGGTTGGGTTCCTCCAGTGTGATTGGTTCTTCCAAGAGTTGGGAATGATATGAGCTAAGGGGTTCCCAGTCGCAGGCGTCTAAAGTAGCTGATATTTGATCAGGATTGGGCGTGTCTTTCGCGTAAAGGGATGCGTAGTAGTTTTGAAATGCTTGAAGCTTGGCGGGTTCAGTAGTGGCCCAGGTCCCGTCCCCCAATTTTAGTTTAGAAATGTGTGCTTTAGCTGCCCGTGTTCTCAGGCGACGTGCCAAGATGGTGCCCACCTTGTCCCCTCCATCATAATAGCGCTGTCGCAATGCAAGGAGAGCGTGTTCCGCCTTGTTGGTTCTATGGGCCCGGAGCTGACCCCTGAGTATAGCTAGACGCCACTTATAAATCGCTAATGGGCGTTCTTGGTCCATTTTCTCGAGCGTTTTGATTTCGCGTGTGAGCTTGTCCTCATATAGGCGGGCCTCTCTGGCCCTGGCAATAGCGATAGATGTGAGAGTGCCGCGTATCGTGGCCTTGAAGGCATCCCATAGAACAGGGAGGGATGTTTCCGGGAGGTAGATGGTCGCGAAATAAGAGAGGATGGCAGCCTGTAGTTCCGCTGTGTCGACTGGGTCTCTAAGGATGTGAGGGGGAAAACGCTACCTAGTAGGTCATCTGGGGTGAGAGAAGCGTTCATGAAGGAGTAGCTCCACATGCGCATGGTCAGAGATTGAAATATCGGACATGGTGGTTGAGAGAATGTCCTTGACTAGGGAGTGTGAGACGAGGAGGAAGTCGATTCGTGAGTAAGAGCGGTGTGCATGAGAATAGTAGGAGTAATCGCGGGTCTCAGGAGAGTGGTACCGCCATATATCTACCAGACCCAAGGCAGTGATACAGCTCTTTGTCGCCGCCGACATAGCCCCCACCCCATGAAATGTGCCCCCGCTGCGATCAAGGCCCGCATCCCACACTAAATTAAAGTCCCCCCAGGACAAGGTCCGAGTTTAACCGGTACTATGTGTTCCCGCAGGAGTTTGCGCAAGAAAGAGTCCTGGCCCTGGTTGGGCGCATAGGTGTTGCAAAGGGTGAGAGTGCGATGCCCCAGCTTGACCACCACCTTAAGAAATCTGCCCTCTGTGTCACGGATCACTTTGGTGTATGCCCTGCTGGATGCCTGCTCTGCAGAGGATGGCTACACCCGCTGTCCTATTAAGTGCTGAACTCCAAAATTGTAGGGGGAAGCGTGGATGAGTCATGCGTGTGGTGTCCGCCCTAAGGAGGTGTGTCTCCTGAAGGAAGACGATGTCTGGGTTTTGTAGTAGCAGATACCGCCATATCTGACGCCTCTTATTGGGGGAGTTAAGTCCCTTCACGTTAAGGGTTACAAGCTTCAAACAGGGCGCCAAGGTCATGGTCGTCTGGTTTCTGGTGTATGCGCGATCCCATTCAGGTGTCTCGGGGTTTTGGACAGGGTCAGGAAACAGGGATCTAGTGAGGAGTCTCAATGCCCCAACGTGGTGATGTTCATTGCAGGATGGAAAGGTGGGAAGAAGCATGGCTTCCAATGTAAGTCCCCCCAATTATCCAAGGGGTCCCCCCACCGGGGAGGTAGGCAAGAAATAGAAAGAAGAAAAGAGGAACAAAGATAGGCAAAACAACCCGGGCGGGTTGATGGCCAACATGGCCAACAGAACCTATTCCAGTCCAGGGAGGAGCCAGGCACAGTGGCACAGGCTGTCCCGGAGATGTCACTCTCCCAGAAATAGGAGTGGGGGTCGGTCATCGTGGTGCATATCCGGTCGTTAGTTCTGGAGTGTGATCCTGGGCCGCCGTCCTGGCATAGGATAATCATTGCGTCTCTCGGGTGGTGAAAAAGAGAGTGGAGTGCCAGTTATGTGGGGGCTGGAGGCCCCCCCAGAGATGAAAAGTGTACTGCAAGTTAATCAACAACCGTAGCTTACTGTTATTTGGTGACGAGTGTTTGCGAGCCTGAGGGTGACTGACCCCCTTCTAAGGATCGTATGTGCTGAATTATGTCCTGCTTTTCTTGAGATGAACTGCTTCGCTCTCGGGAGGGTGGCTGTCTGACATGACGGACCGTAGTCCACTGCGGCTTCAGTGGGATTCGAGCCCTCGGGGGCATGCGTGATGGACTTGTCGGGGGGGTGTCAGGGATCTGGAGTAGTTGGGCCGCTTCCCTGTAGGACCTCAGTACACGGCGCTTGGATTCCCATTGAAAGATGAGAGCAAAGGGGTGTCCCCATTGGTAGCGGATGTTAAGCTCCCGGAGTTTGTCCGTGATGGGACGGAAGTCTCTGCGGCGCCGAAGTGTCGTGGGGGCCAAGTCTTGAAACAACTGGATGGGTGTGCCCCTGAACAGGATCTCAGGCTTGTCCCGAGCTGCCTTAAGGATAGCCTCCTTCTCAGTGAAGAAATGGACCCGCGTCAGGATGTCGGGCACGAGGCCTGGCCTCCCAGGAGAACCAGACACTCGGTGCGCGCGGTCTAGAGTGGGTGGCGAGGTGTCATCATCTCCTCTAATGCCATGGAGTAGGTCGGCCACGAAAGTTATTATGTCAGTGCCTTCTGCCCCAAGCGGAATCCCCCGCAGGCGTATGTTGTTTCGGCGCCCCTGATTTTCCAGGTCCTCCTGTTTGATCTGCAGCTCGATGTGTTGCTCTTCTAGGGTGGCCAGCCGCTGCCATAGGTGTTCCTGGTCCTCCGTACGGGTGTCCAGGGTCTTTTCAAGGTCGTCCACTCGCCCACCCAGCTCTCCTACATCTTTCCGGAGGTCTTTGACACAGGCTTGTACCTCGGTGCGCAGGGACCCTATTTCCGATTTGAGTTCCTGCATAAAACTGGTCATGAAGGATTGTGTGACCGGCTCTGATGAACCCCCGGCCACCAGCATCACGTCAGGCGCTGGTATTGCCCCCGGTTTATTCCACATGGTCAGGACTGTAGTATCTTTAGGAGTTGCTGAGGGCTCCTTCCCGGGCTTTGAACGGGTCATGTTCATGGAGTAGGGGGAGCTCCTTTCCGATAGCCGCCTATTCCCACGCGTGTTTGTGTTCACAGCTTCAAGTCTCTGGGGGTGGTGAGCAGGGGAAGACCAGGCCCAGTGGCGCAGTAGCGCGGTGGTATGACGTGCTAGCTCAGGGCCCTTCAGTTTAGTGTAGATTCTAGAGGTGAGGAGGGACCAGGTTATCCCAACTGTAATGGCCCCCCACCGTTTATACAAAGCCGGGAGTACTCAGGAGTCCACCAGCGGGCAAGGGGTCGGCCACTGGAAGTGTATTGCAGCGTGGTGGCCGCTTCCGATGATGAAGGGAGGACTAGTCTAGCCAGCGATTAGCGCGCTTTTGTGGGTGCGTGGAGGCTGGCGGTGCTAAACAGTGTAAAGTTATGCTCTGTACTACCCCAATGGGTAAGCAGATGGTGGTGCCCTCAGTCTCGTTGACCGAGATCCAGGTTCCTCAAGTTGGTCGCCGATATGCCGTGTTCCTCCAGATCACGGATTCTGTGACCCGCTGCGCTGTTTCTGTTCCCTGGCTCTCCACAGGCGCAGATGCTAACTTCTAGGCCGGAGGGCCTATGATCCCGCCGTCCGCCCAGGGTTCCCAGCTGGAGGCACAGGAGGAGGGGAAGGCCAGTGCGCCGGGGTCCCCAGTAGGAGCAGACGCGTCGGCGGCCGGTGAGGCTGCTGTGCTCTGGTACAGTTTAGTGCCCTTTCAAGGGCCGTACAGCTGTGTGGTGGGTCTGGGGCCGCCGGGGGGGTCCCGCCAAGCAAGGCAGGGGCACCGCCGCTGGGGTAGGTCTTAGGCCCAAGAACCCGACCGCGGAGTGCAGTCCCAAGCAGCCCAGACCATCAACTCAGTCCTCCCCAGCGGCCGCTCCGATGCCCCCCCGCTCCCGTACCTGTTCAGGCGCTGCACACCCGGGCTCCTCTGCTGGCGGCTGCTTGCTGGCTAAATGGGATTTGACACTCCTCGAGGCAGCAAGATGGTGGGGGCACCCCTGTTCGCCGAGGTCCGGCTCTCCTCTCAGGGGCACCGGCGGGCCGGTGCACAGGCCAGTAACTCCGGAGCGTCTCCGGGCCTCGCACACACCCCTGTAGCAGTGGGGGTGCGCAGGGCCACACCTCGATCGCCCCGGGAGCCTCCGGCGTAGTCTCACAGGGTCCGGGCTATTAAGATGGCGGCCGTCTCTTATGGCGCTTTGAAGTCGGCAGTCTAGGCCAGGGCGGCGAAGTGTCTATTTTTTGCAGCGTCAGGTCCCCTCCGAGCTCCGTACACTCCTCTCAGAGGCCGTGGGGCTTCTCCGGTGCCCCTGTGTGCCGCCAGAGGTGACGGTTGTTGAGATACGAGATCCGAGCAGCCAAAATGGCGGGCGGGTTACCGGGTCTCAGGCCTCACCGCTTACACTGCCCGTCGATCTCCGCCAGTTGAATTCGAGCTCTGGAGGCACTCAAGTCGCTCCGCTAGCGTGTGCTTCCACCCGTTATACTTTGTATGCCGTGAAAATGCTTAAAATCGCTATGGATGGCGGCGGCGGCCCGGAGCTCAAATGGCGTACGTCTCACTCCATCTGCAGCGAGACCACGCCCCCCAGAGGTTACATTTTTAACCGTGTTGGTTAACTCCTCGATTTTAACTCTCATGTCACCAATATCCTGTCTAAGAGAAGAAATAAGTTGAAAAAGGTCTCTTCTTCACTACGCCTTATATGGGTTGAAGGTGAAGGGAATACGGTCTGATCCCCTGAGGTGTCTGTAAGGTCTACCAGGGCAGCAAACCTGTTCGTACAAGAAATGGAGGGGCGTGAACTGTTGCTATTATAAGGCAAAATTGAAGATTGTGAGGGTGTGTCGCGGGAAGAACTATCTGAAGGCTGTGCCCCAGTGGATTTCCGTAAGCTATCGCTGGGGAGTTTATGTGTGTCCTTCCTCACCTGTTTGTTAAACATTGTAGGGATAGTGGGGGCATTTTTAGGGGTGATGATTGAATGGTTGGATTGGATAACAGTGGTTCTGAGCTTTTGATGTCTTCGCACTCATGGATAAGGACATCTATCCTATCCATTACAAAATTATTATTTGGAACACTTTTATGTGACCTTTTGGCTTTTTTCCCCTTCCCTGCCCCAGTACGCACGACATTACTCACCCCCCCTCCCTCCATTGATTTCCTTTTGCCCATTTTAAGCCCCTAAATGGGTATGAATATAATACACCGCTAGCAATATAATAGCATGGGGTCTTAACAAAAGCATACAATACACAAAATTAAGTGTTCAGGCTGGTCAAATGGCCCCTCTGTCAGTCCCAGGGCTAAATCAGCATATGACAGTACCTTTAATGAAAGCAGTGTAAGCCACGTCCGTCAGATGAATGGAAGGGGGGTGGCCCTGCCCTGCCTCTTCCTGGCAATGACGGTGAAGGACGGGCCCGCCCTTGACCCGGGCTTGGCCCGGGCACGTCCCGCGCTGCGGGAGGCCAGGCAAGCTCTTATCGCGCCTCCGGGCGCAGGTTGCGGCGTCACGGCTTGGCGCAGGGCCTGCTGGGAGTTGTAGTTCCCCGGTATGCCGTTCCCCTCACGGCGCGATTATGTGGACAATAGCCGTTCCCCTCACGGCGGGAGTGCAGGAAACAAGTAGCCGTTCCCCTCACGGCGGGAGATGCAGGAGGCAGGTAGCCGTTCCCCTCACGGCAGCGGAATTGGCGCTAGCAATGTCCCGCGCTGCGGGAGGCCAGGCGAGCTCTTATCGCGCCTCCGGGCGCGGGTTGCGGCGTCACGGCTTGGCGCAGGCCCTGCTGGGGGTTGTAGTTCCCCGGTATGCCGTTCCCCTCACGGCGCGATTAGGTGGACAATAGCCGTTCTCCTCACGGCGGGAGTGGAGGAAACAAGTAGCCGTTCCCCTCACGGTGGGAGATGCAGGAGGCAGGTAGCCGTTCCCCTCACGGCAGCGGAATTGGAGCTAGCAATGTCCCCATGCAGTCCATCACATCACTATATCATTATTTTCCCACAACAAGATTTCAACAGCAATTTCATTAGACTTATTAACAAAATTTGGTACACAGAAAGCAAATTTACAAAAGAAAAAAAAAAGCTTTATTCAGCATTTGTGATTAAACTCAAAAAACATGAAGAACAATAAGGCCAATGGCCAGTCCATTTTATTGAGTCCTTTAGGGGGTCATGCTTATGATTATTCCTCTCTCACTTGCCTGCACTGCTACAACTAGGGGACATCTCCCCTTGGAGGGGCATCTTTAGGGGCATGCCAGGCACCGCAGGGACAGGACTAGGGGGGACTGGTTTGGATTGTGGGAGGGATGGGGTCTACTGTAGTATCGGGATCCACTGCAGTGGACTGGGCTGATTCAGGGGGTGGGAGCTCTACTGCAGTGGACAGGTCTGATTGAGGGGATGGGGGCTCCACTCCAGTGTCAGGAACAGACAGAAGGTGTGGTGTTGTGGGAGTGGAAGTGCTTGTGGTAGGGGGGAGGGCCTTATCATCTTGGGGATGGTGTAATGGTGTATGGGGGAAACTGGGATGGGGTCTGATGTGTGCACTTTGGGAGGGGTGGCCTGGGCTCGGGATGAAGTAGATTTTGTGGTGGAAGTGTGAGATGGTGGTGGGGTTTTGGATTTCTTTGTTCTGGGGGATGTACGGATGGGGGGCTCAGTGTTCCTACTCTTAGGGGAGGGTGTGCATGCAGGGGTGGATATCCTCTCTGTGCTGGGGGATTTCCTCTTCCCCTTGCGAGTCTGGTCTGATGTATCAGTGGGAAAGAGGCCAAGGTCACAGAGGAAACCCGCTGGGAAGGGGGGTTGCAGGAGAGTCAAGGGTAGGGGTTTTGAAGGGAGAGGTAGTTGTTTGTGTGTTTTTTGGCCCTCTCCCCTGTGTGTGAGATGTAAATCCCCCTGAGTGTGCGTGCATGTTTTTTTTAGCTTTGTTTTGGGTGGCTGTGTGCTGCTTGTGTCTGTTGGTGTGTGTGCATGTGTGTGTGTGAGTGTGCTTGGGTCAGGTAGGGTAGTGGGGACTGTGGATGGGGCAGAGGAAGGAGGGGTGAGGGACTGCTGTAGGAGGGACGCGGCTGCTGTCAGTGAGGAGGTTCATGGACTGATTTGTTCGCTGTAGGGCAGACATGTCTGATGACATGCCCTCCATGTATGACACCAATAGTGTCAAAAGACTGGTGTGTGCATGGAGGACACTCAGCATGGATGTCTGCCCCACATGTATCTGTTTTAGCAAATCCACAGACTCCACACTCAGGGCAGCAGGGGTGACAGATGCAGGGGGTGCGGTGACTGGCCTGAAGGTGACATGCTCCCTAACACGGGAAGGTTCACAGACACTTGGAATGGGAGCAGCTGTGAGGGTAGAGATGGTGGTGGTGGCGGGGGCAGACTCTGATGTTGTGGCCTCTGCTATCGTAACACCCACCACAAGGGAGTCATCACTGGAGCTTGATTTGTCCTCTGCAGATGTTGATGTTTCTGACCAGCCCTCACCCTCCATGCCACTGGGTCCCTCCTCCTCCTCCACAGTGAACCCAGCCTGGCTAGCCGCTTCCTCTTGGTCCGTGGAACTGTCTCCTCCAGTAGCCGTTGATGATGCTGTGAACAAGGATGAGAAAGAGATTCACATCAATCATCTGCATAGACTTGACACATGAGTTTCATCACAACACATCACAGAGCAAGCCCTTGCATAATGTTCATGGCAGTTTTTAGATTCATTACACATATGTGAACATGGCGCTTGTCAGTCTGCCAGTAAACTATGGTTCCCAAACACATGATGGCAATGGAACCATCAGTCAGATGTATTTCAAATACTACTAACTACATGTCCACTAACGCACTATTTTGCCTGTTGTCTGATCTGTAATGCTCCTGAGGGTCATGTGTCATTACAAACATGTCTCATCTCATGCAAGGCAGTCTGGAAGTGATACAGCAAATGGGATGGACAAATTTATAAGTTGACATGATGAACATACTTCCATCCCCAGTCATCATGCTGGGCACCTATGTCTTGAACGTCAATGCTATAATGGTCTGCATGCAGGACAACAGACAAGTACAAATACTGCATCCTCACAATTTTTCATGTGGCATACTATGCCACTGGCCTGTCTGGCTAAACAGTCTGTACTGACTCTTGTTACAGGGCCAGTAAATCACAACTTTAAAGTCAGCACCGTGTCACAATCATGTAGTCACTGTTAAAGCAACATCTGAAGTGGTCAAGTATACATGTCCCCTTCGTGCTACACACAATTTAAACACTTCGACAAGCTCACGTTGTTCTACTTAGACATTGGAGTATATGAATTAAAAAACTGGTCTACATGAACCTTTTTAGAGCTCTCAAGAAGAAAGTAATGCAGCATACACATATATGTTGAAGCCACTATTAAGCAGAGTCAATGGATGATACACACATGTTTTGTCTTGTGTATCTGAGCCACATTCCATACATTAGATGTATGTCCATGTTTTCTATATTTGCCACCTGTGTATTTCTAAAATTGCTGCATGTACACACTGTCACTGAGTCTGACCCATGAATTTCCAATTTACAATGGTGAAAGTGTTGCCTGACACACAAACATCTGATGTGCCAGTGTCTCGGATGGCCTGAGTTGGCATACCTGTCCTTGGTCCATGTGATAGATGTGATTACACATAGCACTATGTAGGGGACTATACATTTTGAACACTTAACCATTTCCTTTGTCTGAGGCATCAACATTGGTCTCACCTGCTGCACGGGTGTGTAGCATTTTTTTCGCAAACCTGTGTGCACCGAGATCACCATTTTGACCATATATGTATGTCCCACACAGAGTACAGGTCATATTTCAGTCAATGTGCTGACACATGTCAGACAATTACATCACTCATGACGGTCAACTCAATGCACTTGTTGTAACTTGGACTACAGCAAATACACAGGACCTAAGTGACACATGTCACAGACGGAAAGGGACACACCTGGGCATCAGATGATAATGGGGCATAGTTACATTTTGCCACAGAAGTGGTGTCTCAGCAGACAGACGACCTGTGAGAGGGTTACCAGGCTGAGGGAGTGCAACATGCATGTCAAACATAGTTCAGCAACATGGCACATTCTCACCCCTCCTTGCTGTTGTCTGGCCTTCAACTGCCCATCCAGGTCAGGGAAGACCACCGTCAGTATCCGGAGCATGTGGGGGGGGTCAGGGTCCGTCGTCCACCCCTTTTGCGAGGAGGTGACAGCTTCAGCTGGACTCTTGCAATCCTCCGTGTCCAGCCACGGAGGTCCTGCCACCTCTTCTGGCAGTGGCGGACGTGGCGTTTGAAGACCCCCACAGATCTTACAGCCCGGACGATGGTCTGCCAAATTTCCTTTTCTGATGGGCGTCGACCTGTAAGGATGACATGGTGACACACCATTACTCCACATGCTACATGTTTATTCATCACACACTTGAACATATAGGCCATGGTCAGAATGGCAGATAGTGTCTAAAGGTTAGCCAAGTATCATCATGGGCAGTTGTCCTGTGTGCAAGTCTCCCTTAATAACATGAGAACAGTGCAGAAAAATCAATCCCACTAAACACACTTCTACATCACTGTACCTGTCCAGAACATAAATCTACACACTGTAAAACTTACATTAACTATGTTTGCATGCTTGTCCTTGGGGATCACAATGCTAGTAGTGCCTATTTTAACACATGGCCAATTAAAAAGGCAGTGTAATCAACACTCACCTGCTCCCCTGGTTTTCCATACACCTTGCTGTACTGTGGAAGGAGGCTGTCCAGCAGGGTCTGGTTCTCCTCCTCTGTGAAAGCTGGTGCCCTCTCCACAGTACGTGACAATGTAGATCCCAGAGGATGCAGAGACAGCAGCAGTGGTAGGTAGTAATGTTGTCAAGTAGCATGTAGTGCAGGCAAGTAAAGTCTCTTGGGAACAGACATACTCATATCTGTGCAGCAGAGGCGGAATCTGTTCCATGCGTCCAAAGCGATAGGTCCTAGTCATTCGCATTATCCGATATTGTCCAATCCATAACATTGCACGCATCGGACACGCCTACTGCGATGTTCAAATTTTCCGCATCTTAACACTATTGAGTTTGATACATTGTTGTTGTAAGCTAACCGATTCGGATTGCACGCAATTCGTACACGAAGCGAAATGCGCGTCTGTCACCATTACAACCAACAGCCAATGTGTGCGTCAGGCTCGGTTCGGATGCGGAGAATGCGTCCTTTTAATACTCACCGCGTCTGTCACCATGATGACCAACAGCCAATGTGTGCATAGCTGCCAAGGTTTCAGATTGCTATGTGTGACATTTTCATGATTTCAGTGTAATTATGAGTGACATTTCAACGACTATGAGTGACACTTTCTCGCAAGGAAAATCAAGCAATGAAGATGTGGAAAACATGTAAATATCAGGGATTACACCCATTTGAGCGAGGAGAAATTTAGAAGATCTTATAATTGCGACAAAGGACCAGAAGTGGAAGGGCTCTAACCGGAGACAGACTGCGTGCCTTCAGTGCTCAGTAACAGAGGGCAGGTAGGCACTCATTCCTTGGGTGTCTTGGCTGCTTCTTTAATACGTGACTGGTACATTCATTGGGTGAATCAGCCTTTGATAAATTTAGGATGGTCATAGGAGAAAAGCTACAGAATAGTGACCAGAACGAGGTTCTGTTGCCATTCATCAATCGAAATCAGATTTGAGGATCGAGTTACTTGTGACACTAAACATGCAGACAGTGGGGATTCACTTGGCTGCAGGGACCTACAGAATGTTTCTAATGATGCAGAAATACCTTTGGTTTCAACTATGCCAAATGCCTGACCCAAGCAGGAGGCTAGTGAGTTTTAAAGTAAAAAATCTGCCTGTGGCTGCTACAGAAAGTGTCAGTGTCACTGACGCTACACCTGTGGAGCAGTGCCAGTTGCTGAAAAGCAACATGAACAACAGGCAAGGCATCACATCGCCATGCGGATTCTCGTAAGGGTGTTGCCGGGGATGATATGTGACTAACAGGTAACTAGTAGGGACTCTGAGGCAGCGTCGCACCTCGAGTGACTTTGGCACTCCCACCGAGGCTACTGTGGCAGGTTGAAGGAACGCCAGTGGTCGGGCTGGGTGGACGAAGAACTGTGCAGGGTGTGGCGCTTCCCAGCCCCACTCCTGCCGCCGCAGTGAGAGTCCAGGTGTTTTTGTTAGACGCTGTAGGCCCAGCTGGGTCGGGTCAGTTGTGCCGTAGTGTTCATTACCGCGGCACCGCAAGTTCATGAGTCATTAGGCAGCAGCCACTATTCTGAATTTAACTGCCACCCACTTGTGCCACGGGAGGCAGTCTAGGCTACGTAACGACCCACTTGACCTATAACTGTGAGTCTGACAGAACTCACTCTTTCTCCTCAATGTCTCTGTAGTAGCCATTGGCAGGCACTACTTGACGTTCCTGAAATGTATGCCGCGCGGTGATTGAACCAGTGCTACGTTGTAGCATTAAGCATCTCAAGAAGTCTGCACAGCAGTGCGCACCGCACGCTGGCTGTACCACTCAACTTTAGTGTAATTATAATTAGCAGCCAGTGCTCGGGCCGCAGAGCTTTGGCACAGGCTAATATGCGTGACTTCGCATTTCAGTGCGGTGATGCGGACCACCACACTGAAATGCGTTAGTCTAACGCCTGATGCGTGGTACTTGCCAGGGCTGTGTGTGCGTCAGGCTCGGTTTGGATGCGGCACACGCGTCCATTCAATACTCATCCGCGTCGTTCACCATTACAGTCAACAGCCGAAGGATGCGAACCACACGTTTTGGGTGAGGCTCAGGCGCCCTACACTAATCAATCAGCATGTCAGACAGTATAGCAAATCTTTATGTTCTGCTGCATTACATGTGTGGCTACAATGATTCACATGTCATATTGGACAGAGTACTTTATAGCTCACACTCCCATGATGAGTCAAGCTTGATGTGCACCAAATACATTGTTTGTGAGGAACCTCACAACTGTGAGTGACCACTTCACAGATCACCCTCCTAGGCTTGGACACAGTCCCAGGGGATCATTGTGTTAACACAGGTTACATCCACACATAATCACTGCTTTATTGGACTGTGTGTTAGAAAGTGCATTGTGTGTAGTTATTTTGAGTGAATCCACAGTATCTGAGTCTTGTACAATGCAGACACTTCATTGTTGATGTTTTTAATTATATTTATCTGAGACATCAACTTGTATTTGGCATGTGAGTTGCTGTTGTGTCTTTGTGTCACAGACATACATGTATGCTTGTCAAATATAGATGTGCTACACATCATGAATGTTTTGTTTATATGATAGTACATGTATGTCAGACATGACATCATGCAGTGTCCACACTATGACAGTGGTTTGCATGGTGACACGCTGTCTGTATCTAGTGTTCCACCTAGGTGGCATTACATGATCCATGTCTGCGTACCTTTCCACCATGTGATAGTTGTTACAAACATCTATCTTTGATACTTTATTAGGTGTGTGTTGAGTATGTAATGTTTGATCACATGGACTGTGACAGACACCAGTGATTAGTCACAGCACAGCACTGTAATTGTGGACAAACCATTATAAAATGAAATGTCTGGTAAGGGTCACATAGCTGCTCTTTGTGTCGAGGCTCAACATTACACATCTGATTTCATTGAGTCTTGCTTTGATGTAGTATATGAGTTTTTGCATGTTCCTTACCACATTGGAAAGTGTCTTAATAATGTTTTGATTTGTTACCTATGTACTGCTGGAGACCAGCTGTCCACAGACCCTTCCCCAACCTACAGACCATGGTAGAACGTGACAGCATCAGACGATACCGCTTCACCAGACCACTCATTGAGGAGTTGGCAAACCAGTTGGCCCCACGTTTGCTACCTGGCCGCCCATATCCATTTGCGCTGACACCCAAGGTGAAGGTGATGGCAGCCCTACATTTCTTTGCCACGGGAACCTTCCAGTATACTGTGGCTACTGCTGGTGGGATGTCACAGACAATGTTTAGCCATGTGCTTCGTGATGTTTTGGAGGCAATGTTACATTTTCTGAACCTGTACATCAAGTTCCCAACACCAGGACAGTTTGCCGACATCAAGAGTGACTTTTGTGCTTTGGGCAGAATGCCACATGTCATTGGCTCCATTGATGGTACACTTGTGGCTTTGATCCCACCACAAGAAAATGAACAAACATACAGGAAATATAAGCATTACCACTCTATAAATGCCCTGGTGGTATGTCTGCCTGACATGACAATCTCACATATCTGTGCACGTTTCCCAGGATCAGCACATGACGCATACATTATGAGAAACAGTAGGATCCCACAGATGATGTCTCAGCTGCAAAATGAGCGTGCCTGGCTTGTTGGTGGGTAATGTTGTCTGTTTAAGTTGTGTGTTGCTTGTATGTCAGGTTGTACCCTGTTTTCAGACACATGAAGTATTTTCTGTTTAAATTTAGGAGACTCTGGATACCCCAACATGCCGTGGTTGCTGACACCACTCAGGAACGCCGTCACCCCTGCTGAGCTTTGTTTTAATGAGGCACATGGGCAGACCAGGTTCGTGATTGAGCGGACATTTGGGCTACTGAAAACCAGATTTCGCTGCCTGGACCGTATAGGAGGAGCCCTTTAGTATGCACCAGCGAAGGTGTGTAAGATCATCATCGTGTGTTGCATGCTTCACAACCGGTCAGTGAGGAATGAGCTACCTCTCATCCAAGATGACAGGGACCAGCAGCCTCCAGCAGGGGAGGATCCAGGCCTGGGGCATGTTGCCAGTGATGAGGAGGAGGAGGAGGATGTTCGGAGACAGTGCATCAACAACTTTTTCTCATGATTGTAAGTATGCAATGATGAGTTGACAAAGCACTTTCTTTACATGATATGTGTCTGTTGTACAATATCTCTGTATACGTGTGGGTGCATGCTACTTAACATGATCCTTGGAGTTGTTTGGTGTCCATTGAGTTAGTATGGTCACCAGTACAGTGTTGACATGACTCCTAGCTAGTGTTCACAATTTAAAAATTTTAAGTATGAAATGTCTCTTGGAGATGTATGCAGAAAATTTGGTATTTCAAGACTGTTCTATGTCTTCACAGGGTCCTTTGGCTGGTGTATGGAGACATGTGACCTCCCAGACACACAATGCAGTTACAGAGTGCAACTTTTCTCGGGATCAGGAATCTGTGCCACACACTCAATTCTGAAAGTTTTCAAAAGTCTTGGCTAATTTGTGCTTATTGTCACAGTGTGATTTGATTGCATTTGTTGTGGAGGCAACATGTTATGCCTGTGTAATAAACCTGTGCTCCACATTGAGGTGTTCCTCGTCTGTATACACACATCCAACATTCATTTACATACTGTATATGTGCCCTGATGTTCAGTTTATCTAACAATGATTAGTGTTTGTGCATTGAAATGTGGTTTCAGTTTATAACAGTGGAGGCAATGAGGATGTATGCCATGTACTATTTGTGTTGTGTTGACCTTGTTGTGTGTATCTCTTATATGTGTCATGTTACATTTACTCACAAGACAGTAAGTAAATTCCTGTACTTGTTTTTTAGCCATTTCCTTGGTTTTTAGGACATCATCTCTATATTACCAACAGTGTTTAATTCACGACAGAAGCAAGTATTGTGTGAATAAAAATTTATTGCAGTGCATGTGTGAAATTTTACAAGAAAGTGATAGTGCTGCACCAATTTTTGAAATCCAAAGTTCACAGAGGAGTTGGTAGTGGTAGTAGATGAACTTTTCTGAGGCATGCCCACAGTCATTTCAGTCAGTGATCCAACTTAGACCCTCCATCCCATGTGGGGGAGTTCAGTGACAGTCAACAAAGTGAACACTTCACACACAATGGAGGATATCAGGAGCAGGTTTTCACTTCGTGGGGGGATGCATGGCCATCTGTCTCTCATTTGTCCTTCCTCAGATGACCCCCTCCCACGCTTGGAGGGGGGACCCTCAGGTGCAGGCTGCCACGGTGCAGGGGACTCTCCGCCAGAGTCCTCATCCCTACCTGTGGCAGTTGCTGATGTAGTAGGAACAGATGGAGTGGGCACACGGGGAGGTGGAGTCATGTTTTCAGAAATCTGGCAGAGGCAGGTAAGTATGTCCCTGTGCACCACAGTCTGGTCATCAATTTTATCCATTTTAGACTCCATTCTGGACATGTGTGAGTCCATATTGGCATAATGGGCTGCCTGCTGCATGTCCTTAAGGATTCCAACTACCTGGCCAAAGTCTCCGGTGCATTCTCGATATGCATATAGAATGCGTGCCAACTGTGGGTCTGCTTGATCAGCAGCACCAGCTGCCTGACAGGACCTCTCCCCACGGCCCCTCCCACCACCCCTACCCACACGAGCAGGACCTGTTGTTGCAGCCACAGACAACACTGAGCCTCCTTCATCGTTGACACTGGTGTTGTTGTCTGCCAACTCCAGAGTGCCCTGTGTTGCTGTGCTCTCGGTGTTTTGTTGCCTTGGTGTGTCCGTGTTGGTAGAGGTCATCTGGGGGTTGACAGATGTTGCGGGAGTGGTCACAGGGGGTGCTGGTGTTCGAGCTGCTGGTGCTGCATGCTGACCCACACCGGAGGGGCCAGGTAGTTCATCGTCATCATTGACACTGGTGTTGTTGTCCGCCAACTCCAGAGTGCCCTGTGTTGCTGTGCTCTCAGTGTTTTGCTGCCTTGGTGTGTCCGTGTTGGTAGAGGTCATCTGGGGGTTGACAGATGTTGCGGGGTGGTCACAGGGGGTGCTGGTGTTCGAACTGCTGGTGCTGCATGCTGACCCACACCGCGGATGGGCCAGGTCGTTCATCGTCATCCGCTGAGGGCTGAGAGACATCCACACCGAAGAGATCAGGGTCAACCAGAGTCTGGGACTGGGATTCCTGTTCTGTTCCTGCAGTGTCCCCAGCAGGCCCTGTGGGTAGATGAGAGACACAATGTGTGTGGTGTTTTTGCACAGGTCATCGTATCATACACATTACATTTGCTATTGTACATTATGATGAGTGTAGGTACATTAAATAGTCCTCTATCGTCACAGACCCAGGCCTATTTTTTCAGCGAACATTGTGATTTTAACAAGAAGTGTTTTGCTGAGCATGTCCAGCTCTGTGCATAAATGGGAATGTTTTGTTCATTTGACTGTACATAGACATTGACTGTCAAGTGACACCCTGTGCATGACACAGGTGTGTTGGTATTTCCCACATCTGTGCTTTTCCAATGATATACGTACTCTTCCTCTTACAATATGTTTCCAGATGTGTGCGTGTGTGCTGGCATTTGTGGCTCCCTACACACTCACAGTCCGGAATGTATGTGGCATTTGGTTTTTGGTATTTTGATGAATGTGTTACTAGTTCTCATCTCTTTGCACACATGTGAATAGCTGTCAGTAGCAAATAGTGTTACTGCTTTGCTTTGTGCCTGAACACATCATGTATATTGTCCTTGTCCTCCATGGACAGATGAGTTAACCAAGGCTGCTTTCCTGCTTTTTCAGGCTCAGAGCTGTGAGGTACAGAGGTTTGTGTGCTTGTGTTATGCTGCTGGAAGTTGACCCCTCCTCCCACCTAGTCCAGCTTACTCCTCGTGGACAAAGTATCAATGACAGTGAGGGGAGTGTAGTGGCGAGGATGCTGACAATGCTGCATGATGTAGGAGTTGAATGCAACTCCCAACAGTGCTTTGTGCACATGACACCATGCAACAGTGTCAGCCATCTTGCTGTGGCCCTTCCTTTCACTGTCAGGTATCCCTTGACACTGATGAACAGGTTGCTTTGTGTGTAGGTAGTGATGTGTGCTATGACTGCAACTCACACCATGTCCTGTACTCAACACACCTTCCCAGCCAGCCCATGGAGCACACCTGGGACAATGCATCCCCAGACAGTGAGTGGAAATGTACAGTGAAGATGGCTGAGAGTGGGGACTGGTGTGAGAGGCCCAGGGCCTAGGATTGACTTGTGGCCAATTCATACATAAGGCCCATGTGTCAGCCATCTTGCCGGTACATTTCCTTTCACTGTCATGGACTGCCTAGTCACAAGAGTGATATTTGTTCTGGCTGAGAAGGTGTGTGTAGGGCAGGGCGGGATGGTAGTTGAAGTCATTGTAGATACTCCTCCTCTCACCCAGACCAAATAGCCCATCATGAACCATGCTTCCATGACAGTGAGTCAAACTTTACGTTCAAGATGTCTGGCAGTGGGGCCTGCTGTTTGTTTGAGCACAACTCCCAACAGGGCCTTGTGCTTCACACACCAGAGCCCAGAGTCAGCCATCTTGGCAGTACTTTTCCTCTCCCTGTGAGATGAGCATGGTTCAAGGTGGGATTGTTGGGCCATGTGGGAGGAGGACTTTTGGCTGTGACGTCGACTCCCATCATGCTTTTAGCTACACCCACCTTCCCAGCAATCACAACCTTCCTTCCTGTGACTCAGCTTCCCTGTGAGTGAGTGAAACAGTGCTGGCAAGATGGCTGACAGTGGTGGTTGCTGTTTTGAGGACAAAGCCTTGCTGTGTTTTTTAGTAAGTTGGTACATGTCATGAAATAGTTACATATTACTCTGAGATTGCAGGTATTTTGTTTGTCAAACTGGCATACACATCACAGGCTCATTTGCTTAATGTTGTTATGGCTTTGCTGACAGTGATTTGTATCGCTGTGTCCTTGACAGTGATGTCTGTGGTTGTGTATTTGCTATCAATATTGGCTATTTGAGTATGTACTAACCAGGCTCTGGTACTCCTGATATTCCATGGACGCCCTCCGGTGCAAGGATGGCCCGCACCTTCTCCTCCCAGGAAGTGAAGTGCACAGGTGTTGCAGGAGGGCCACCTCCAGTCTGCTGACTCAGTTAATGCTCTTTGTTAATGAGCTTCTTGAACCTCCTTCGCACATCATAGTACCTGTTCCTGATATCTTCCGTTGTGCGCAGGCAAGGTGCTTGAGCGTTCACCTTGTTGGCAATACTCTCCCACATCTTGGTTCTCTGGGACAGGGGGGTCTGTTGGACCAAGGTGCCAAATAACTGTGGCTCTACTCTGAGAATTTCATCTACCATGACTTCCAACTCACTGTCTGTGAACTTTGGATTCTTCTTTGGGGGCATGGTGATGGGTGGTGGTGGAGATGGATGTGTGGGTGAGTGTGAAGGTCAGGGTGAGGGAGTATGAGTGAAGGTGTGTATTTGTGAGTGTGGTATTTGACAGGTGCTAGTAGTGTACAGGTTGTGTGGTGGGCGGGTTGTGAGTGTAAGTATCAGTGCAGTGTAGTAGTGGTATCTGCTGGCAGGTCTGTTGAAATTGCAAAGGATCATGGTAAGGAATTTGGCCCTTTATATAGGTGGAGTTGTGGGTGTGTCTTCATTTTTTTTTTTTGCCTTTGACAATGCTTGTTTGGACTTTTTCTGTCTGTTTCTAGTGTATTTTATTGAGCATGACGGAAAGGTTCCGTTGACCGCAACGTATGCTTTTTCATGTATTTGCAGGGTGGTCCGAGTCTGTCCCATTCACGTTAAGCTATGTTGCGGCGTTCGCGTACGAGTCGGTCGCATCGGGCTCTTTTCCGGACATTTTGCTAGGACGGATTGATTTCCGTATGTGTTGGTCGTCCGTATTATGCTCCGTGCGAGTCGTTTGTATTTGAGACGCGTTGCATCGTACTACGTCGGTCGTACAGCGCGCGTACGTGTCTGTCAGAAGCCATTCCCGATCCGTGTCGGTCGGAAGGCTTTCCGAGCGAGATCGGAATCGGGCCCTATATGTTAAAAAAAGCAAATAATTGTAAAAACTTTTACAATAAAAAATTGTTAAAACCTACATGTTATTAATAATGTACACTATGGGGTCGATTCCGATCCCGGCCGGAAGCGCACCTAACAGTTTCGTCTGGAAAAAAAACCAGCCGATTGCGTGTTTCCCGACCGATTCGAACATTCGTCCGGATGAACAAGTACGATGCGTATAACAACCCAGTTTCCGAGCGAGCCGTACTTACCCAATTCAGCTCCTGTTCCCCGCCCGAGCCGGATCCGTAAACGCCGAATCGAGTCGTACGGAAGCAAATACACAGCACCTTCCGGCCGGACGAGTGCGATGCGCACTCCGTACGCGCCGAACCCGTCGCTACGTCCGGGACGTTTGAGCATCCGGGCGAGCCGTACATAAACTCCGTTTCGCGCCACAAGACGATCCACGGCTACGAGACGAACAAGCCTGCTACGAGTACGACTCGAAGACATGAGAAACCCGAACGAGACGATCCAAGCATGAATCCCATTGCGCAGGTCCTACCTATACTCTACATCTATTACCGGGACCGGCACGGACGCGTACGGCACAGACGGTAAGTCAAACACCAACAATACAAACAAACGACACGTACACGAAATATGTCACACACACATAGGGATGCACAAATGATGTACACTAGCAACAGCAGAACCATAGGGGTGGGATGGCCATCACCAATGCCATACACACCCATAGGGGGATGGATGCCTACCACCAACACCACCCTACCACCACACCTACTCAGGGGGTCTGGATCCCTACCACTACCACCACCCCTACTCAGGGGGGGCTGGATCCCTACCACTACCACCACCCCTACTCAGGGGGGCCTGGATGCCTACCACTACCACCACCCCTACTCAGGGGGGGCTGGATGCCTGCCACTACCACCACCCCACTCAGGGGGGGCTGGATGCCTGTCACTACTACCATCCCCACCCTTAGGGGATGGATGCCTGCCACTGCCACCACCCCACTCAGGGGGTGCTGGATGCCTGTCACTACTACCATCCCCACCCTTAGGGGGATGGATGCCTACCACTACCACTACCCCTACTCAGGGGGGGCTGGATGCCTGCCACTACCACCACCCCTACTCAGGGGGCCTGGATGCCTACCACTACCACCACCCCTACTCATAGGGGCTGTATGCCCTTCACTACTACCATCCCCACTCATAGGGGCTGGATGCCCATCACTACTACCATCCCCACTCATAGGGGCTGAATGCCCATCACTACTACCATCCCCACCCTTAGGGGCTGGATGCCTGCCACTACCACCACCTCACTCAGGGGGCTGGATGCCTGTCACTACTACCATCCCCACCCTTAGGGGCTGGATGCCTGCCACTACCACCACCTCACTCAGGGGGCTGGATGCCTGTCACTACTACCATCCCCACCCTTAGGGGATGGATGCCTGCCACTACCACCACCCCACTCAGGGGGGCTGGATGCCTGTCACTACTACCATCCCCACCCTTAGGGGGATGGATGCCTACCACTACCACCACCCCACTCAGGGGGCTGGATGCCTGTCACTACTACCATCCCCACCCTTAGGGGGATGGATGCCTGCCACTACCACCACCCCACTCAGGGGGGGCTGGATGCCTGTCACTACTACCATCCCCACCCTTAGGGGGATGGATGCCTACCACCACCCTACTCAGGGGGGCTGGTGCCTGCCACTACCACCCCCCCCACTCAGGGGGGGCTGGATGCCTGTCACTACTACCATCCCCACCCTTAGGGGGATGGATGCCTGTCACTACCACCACCCCACTCAGGGGGGCTGGATGCCTGTCACTACTACCATCCCCACCCTTAGGGGGATGGATGCCTACCACTACCACCACCCCAACTCAGGGGGGCCTGGATGCCTACCATTACCACCACCCCTACTCAGGGGGGGCTGGATGCCTGCCACTACCACCACCCCTACTCAGGGGGGGCTGGATGCCTGTCACTACTACCATCCCCACCCTTAGGGGCTGGATGCCTGCCACTACCACCACCCCACTCAGGGGGCTGGATGCCTGTCACTACTACCATCCCCACCCTTAGGGGATGGATGGCCACCACTACCACCACCCCTACTCAGGGTGGGCTGGATGCCTACCACTACCACCACCCCTACTCAGGGGGCCTGGATGCCTGTCACTACTACCATCCCCACCCTCAGGGGCTGGATGCCTACCACTACCACCACCCCTACTCAGGGGGGGCTGGATGCCTGTCACTACTACCATCCCCACCCTCAGGGGGCTGGATGCCTACCACTACCACCACCCCTACTCAGGGGGGGCTGGATGCCTGTCACTACTACCATCCCCACCCTTAGGGGGATGGATGCCTGCCACTACCACCACCCCACTCAGGGGGGGCTGGATGCCTGTCACTACTACCATCCCCACCCTTAGGGGGATGGATGCCTACCACTACCACCACCCCACTCAGGGGGGGCTGGATGCCTGTCACTACTACCATCCCCACCCTTAGGGGGATGGATGCCTGCCACTACCACCACCCCACTCAGGGGGGGCTGGATGCCTGTCACTACTACCAGCCCCACCCTTGGGGGGATGGATGCCTACCACTACCACCACCCTACTCAGGGGGGGCTGGATGCCTGCCACTACCACCACCCCCACTCAGGGGGGGCTGGATGCCTGTCACTACTACCATCCCCACCCTTAGGGGGATGGATGCCTGTCACTACCACCACCCCACTCAGGGGGGGCTGGATGCCTGTCACTACTACCATCCCCACCCTTAGGGGGATGGATGCCTACCACTACCACCACCCCTACTCAGGGGGGCCTGGATGCCTACCACTACCACCACCCCTACTCAGGGGGGGCTGGATGCCTGCCACTACCACCACCCCTACTCAGGGGGGGCTGGATGCCTGTCACTACTACCATCCCCACCCTTAGGGGGCTGGATGCCTGCCACTACCACCACCCCACTCAGGGGGGCTGGATGCCTGTCACTACTACCATCCCCACCCTTAGGGGGATGGATGGCCACCACTACCACCACCCCTACTCAGGGTGGGCTGGATGCCTACCACTACCACCACCCCTACTCAGGGGGCCTGGATGCCTGTCACTACTACCATCCCCACCC